>CM041776.1:483375573-483610957 GCA_023374045.1 Limonium bicolor | reverse complement strand
TGTCTTAAGATATAAGGGATTAAGACTGTAAAGCGCATTATGCACTAAACAGTAGTTTCAGACTAAGAATCATCCTCAGACCAGAGGTCAGTTGGGGAGAACAATTTAGACATTCGAGAAAATACTAAGAGTATGAGCGTAAGATCTTCAAGGAGAATGGATAGACGAGTTACAACTCATTAAGGCCGTGTATATAAAGATAACACGTGTCCATTGAGACTTAGGCCTAAGATTATCAGAGTGGTGCAGCGGAAGCTAGCAGATCACTACTTTGAGATTAGACCAAACTAAGTTAAGGAAACGGTAAAAGTACCGTTAAGAATCCTCGATACAGAGACTAAGTCATTTCTGATCGAATTATAAATAAGATAGGACGTGGAAGCTAGAATGCTTGGTGAGAATTAGACATCTTGAACTTATGTTCAAAGATGATGTAACGCTGATTACGTGGGCGTAATCCATTTTAAGGGGGGTAGAGCGAAAACGCTTAGCGTATGTTTGTGTACTGAGTACATAAACTACGGTGTGCATAGCACAAAATAATTTGAGAATATGTTTTACATAAACATTTTGAGGTAAATCATGGTTATTGCACACGGAAGATGTGAATACCATACATATTAAGTACCTATCTTGTTAACTCCGGTGTGAGTACAAGTTAAGAGAATTAAGGAAGAGGATTAAGGAGACTTAAGAAATAAGAATATATGAGGTATGAGTCGTCAATATGAGACTATGTGGAGATAAGAATAAGATAACATTATGGGATACAATTGATATGATTACGGGTTAGGAAATAGTAATGCTATGTGGTATGAGACAGTGGAAGTTGGTATGAGACTGATATAGAATTTAGTAGGAATTTAGATCTTGAGGTAATTACTAAGAGATGAATCGGGAATGTTGATGGACGGAGTCCACACTTTGGAGATGTATTGATTATGATTAGAAGAACTAAAAAGATAGAAAATTGGACATGAGTGAATTATTTGGATGTTTGAAAATGACGTGGGAGGTGGAACTTGATTTTCTAGGGATCAAGGGAAACCGAACACAAATTGGGGTGGAAGGATAGTTCTACACTGATGCTGATCACATCAGGGTTGGATGATTCCTGAAACTCCCTACCAGTGGTCACAATTAAATCACACTAAGGATAGAGGCCTTAGGAAAAATGAAATTGGAGTTGATTGTATTTTTAATTAGAGGAATTATTCCTCACATGACTCGTGAAAAAGGATTACCTTTTTACTGAGTCTCGCCCATGAAGTCGAGGACGCACGAGCCTTTGTCTTCGGACCGGTGACATGGGGAGAGCAGCGTGTTTTGTATTCTGGCCCATGGTGACGAGGACGAATGAGCCATTGTCTACGGACCGGTGACATGGGAGAATACGGTGGAAGTTATGTGAATGCTTTAATCATCAAAAAGGAACAAAAGGAATTTTGAGTGCTACACATGCTTAAGCATGTTGGGTGATATTTAAGTATAAGAATATGGTGGATCCAATGATCCAATGATATTAAGTATACATAAGTATGATCTATATGATCTAAGGAATGAGGTAAGACATGTATTCTAAAAAGATAAGATGCATGGGAACTTTGGGGACAAAGTTCTTTTAAGGGGGGTAGATTGAAATACCCCAAACCTAAGTATGCTAAGTAACTCAAATCAAAATCATGATGTAGTAAGGCTAAAATATGCCTTAGAAAGATTGGTAGACAATTTAAACCAAGGAAAACACAAGAAAGTGCCTTAAGGGCAATCAGGGCAAAAACATGCTCTAAGCTTGGAGAGACTTGGGTGAGTACCCAAATATCATGGAAAGACCTTAGTAATATTCTAATGGTCATTTAAATCAATTAGCAAAGAAAACCAAAGCTTGAAAACAAGTTAAAACACAAAATGTGCTTTAAGAAGTCTTAAAGCACATTTTGAGAAATTGTCTTAGAATTGAGTTTTGAGTGGCTAAATGTCCATCATTACTCTTTAATCAACATGTGTACTAATTATTATCACATTAGGAGGTCTAAATCAATGGGAAATCAAAAATTTCCCGATTATGTGCACTGATTAGTGAATAGAACTATTTAGTGCTAGTTAAGTCATAAGTCAACATAAGTCAATAAGATGGTCAACCAAGACCATAAATATCCATTTAATAGAGGGGGCCGGTTTTGATGTGGGGAGTCACACACATGAGTCATCAAATAGGGAGAGGGAAAAGAAGAGTAAAGTGAGAAAAGTTATTATTTGCTTTATAAAAGCAACTACCTTATATTAGTCTACCCTTCTCCTCTCTTCTTCATTCTTCTTCTTCCACGGTTCTTCTCTTCTTTTCCTTGTTCTAAACCGTTCCCAACCAGCTCCATACTTGCTCCACCTTGCTTTGTCCATAACTTGCTCATTTTAGCTCCAAATCAAAAAACTAAGCATAGATTTCTCTTAGTTAGACCAAGGCCTTGCTTCCTATCTTTTCAAAATTTGAAAAGCCTCATTTTGGAGCCATGGGAAATCGCCATTGATGGAGGAAAAATAAGTTTGAAGAGCTCATTAGCTTCTCCATTCTCTTAAGGTAAAGAATATGTAAGAAAAACTAGGTTTCCACCATCTTCTCCATTACCGAAAATTTATACTCATGGGGCTTCATTTTATGCCTTGTTCTAGCTTGTTTTCTATTCTCCAAGGGCTTAGAGGAGGTCCTTCTTGATTCATATCCAAGCCTACCTTAAGACTTCAAGGTAAAATATTCATTATAAGACCTTAAAACACATTTTTAACCTAGGTTTTCATTCCTTAAGTTAGTGTATTGTTTTAGCACTCATGTGAGTCATTGAATATTGATTAGAAATTGGCAAAGGAAATTAATTGGGTGGCCGAGATCCATTCAAGAAAAATCCCTAAGGAGGAAGTTAAGAGGAGCTTGAGAAACAAGGTAAATTGCTTACCTATGGTGGTTTTAAGGTTTTAAGGGATGAGATTTAGATAAGTACTAATGTGGCTTAGAGCTTACATTGTGTAATGGGATTATAACCTAAGAAAAAGAATTTAAACAAGCTTATGAACTTGTGACTAAGGAGCTAATGAAATGAGTTAGTAATATAAGTTTAAGGTGGATGGTTTTAAGAGCATTTAATTACTATGAGATTGATGGGTGTATTTGCAGGTGAAAGCTTTTATATGTGAGAAATTCAGTGTTTAAGTTTAAGTCATTTAAGGGCCTAAGAGCCATGTCATTTAAGAGCCTTAGTGCTATGCAATTTAAGATTATTGCAATATATTGAGTATGATGTGAATAAGTTGATATGGGTGAAAAATAAGATGAGAAAGGACTTGGTGTGTGTGTGAGATTATTGGTGAGAAAAACAATGCATTTGGGCATGAGAATATACTAGAGGAGCTATGGCGAAATTTTAGAGTAGAAAATAAGTGTTTAGGTGATGGTGGTGAATTAATATGACCTAGGATTTACTAGGAGTCATTATGAAGAATTTGAGTGGAAATGAGTTAACTAAGGAGTTCTTAAGGATGAGAATGACCTAGAATGGTCTATGAGGAAGTTAGAGTTTAGTGGGTGTATTGAACACACCAAAGTCATGGATGAGGAGGGGAAGACTTGTGCATAAGTTTTAAGGAAAGGTGTATAATGCCTTAAGGAGATTAGGTATGAACTAGAGAGTAAGACAATGAGAGTTTTGAGAACCTTGTGTAAGTATGATGATGTTAGTGGTGGACTAGTAGGGTTTAGTTGAATGGTAATGTGTGGACTTGGGTGATGGAAGTGAAAAAGGTAGGAGGATGTTGTAAGTCATCAAGGAAAATGACTAGGAATGTAAAAGAGCGTATGATCGTGATAATGGTGAGTAAGTGAGCAAAAGGAGGTGGAAATGTCCAAGGAGGGGGTGTGTGTGTAGTATAGTTAAGGTAAAGAAGAACAAGGTTAAGGTGCTAAGAGGATGAAAGAACATGTTTAGGTATGCCCAAGAGTTTAGGAATGATGAGTAAACAAATGGAAAAGAGAGGAATTTGTGCATGGTTATGCAAGATGACTGAGGAAGTTTTGGTAAATGAACTGAAGATGGAAAATAATGTTTATGAAGTGCCCAAACTGTTAAGGAGGGAACACTTGGGTTGGTTGAAGTTTTGGTAAAGATACAAGTGGGTAATGTAAGGAATTATATGATAAGTGTTAGGAGTGTTACAAGAATTGAGCTAAAGGTGGAATTGGAAGATCTTGGAGAGTGATTTTAAGAGTTTGGTGGAGGTTATAAGGTGTGTTTGATGTGCCAAATGATGTTAGAACACATTAGGAGGAGGAGTGGGGGAACTTAGAGGAGAAGAAAAGTTGAAAGTATGGGAAGATGAAGCCGACAACCCAGGGGACCGAACAGTAGGCTGGGTCGGTCGGGAGGAAACTGTGTGAAGTTGGATGGTTCTCTGAAAGACGACTACAGGGGGTGGGTCGGTCGGTGGGTCGGTCGGACAATAAAAAAAAAAAAAAAGAGAAAGAAAGAAACCCTAAGAGAGTTTAGTGGTATTAATGGTACTCCATTAAGGGGGCAATGATGATTAGAGGTATAAAGACCTAAGGGATTAAGTTAAGAATAAACTTAAAAGTTTAAGATTAAGTTTGCAAGATTAAGTTGTAAGACTTAAGAGGTGTTAGGTGGGGATCATTAAGGGTTAAGTAAGTTAAGTAAGTTGAATTAAGTTAAGTGATTAACAACCTAAAACTGAATGAATGTTTTAGGACTTGGGAGTTTGGACTCCGGAAGAGAGTAAGCAGCCGAACGACCAACGGCGAACGGTACAGTTCTCTTGTGACCTGCTTGCTAATGAGGTGTCCCTCGGCTTGTGCTATTTGTTTTTGTGTGCTCACTAAACAAGATGAAGCATGCAACCGGAATATATATATATATTGTATTGTTGTGTGATGTTTGAAAACTAACACAACATACCGTGAGAACTTACTAACCAATGCTTAGTAAGGAATTGAGTGAGACTAAGGAACACCCCCTAATGAGGGACGATATAAACCGAAAGAGGTTAACCAACAAACATGGTCTTGAGACTACTATTAACTGGAACATGAGTGAGGAAACCCGGGACCGATCTCCGGTCATGCATGCTAAGGAAAGGGGGTCGGTATCTATAGCAGATTCGACTTCCGATTAAGGACTAGTCCTCGGACTAGTGGCCTTGGGTCGGTTGACCGGCTCGGCTACATTGGACATCCAGTCCAAGGTAGGTGGCTTTAAGATGGCGTGGGGGGATCAAGCCTACATCCCCAACAATTTAAGAATGTTGTTTATTGCTGGTAAGTGTCCTGCTGCTGGCTAGGGTTAACCAAGCCCTACAAAAATAAACAACGAACTAAGGGCTAACCTGTTCCAATGAGAGAACGGTTGGCATACTTAAGTTAAGATTAAGATAAGTTACAATCATTCCTTTTTAAAGGATGATTTGTATTGTTAAGATTAAGATTAAGTTAAGATTAAGATTAAGTTAAGGTTAAGATAAGTTGCAACCATTCCTTATTAAAGGATGGGTTGTATTATTAAGGCTAAGATAAGCTACATCCACTCCTTATTAAAGGGGTGGTTGTTTCTAAGATTAAGATAAGATTAAGATTGAGGTGAGATAAGGATGGACTAAGATTAAGAGGATATATAACTTAAGGAGTTAAACAATTAACTCTCTAATTAAGGGAACGCATTTAAGCCGTTCATTGTGTGTGTGAACCTTGATTGTTCATATATGGATTGTTGTTTACAGCATTTACTATTATGTTGTGCATTTAATCAACCTCCATGCTATCGACAATTAGTCGTCGTAGCCACGTTAGCTTGGGGGCCATGAGGGGATCGTACCAGCATTCGTGCTGACCCCCTTTGGGGGCTGTTTTTACTACACAGGTACATCAGGAAGCGGCCGACGCGAGAGTAAGAAGAGGATACAGTTGTTAAGGGTTTAGTGTGGCCTACGAGTTGTGCATGTACACTCGTATGGCAATTTGAGTTAGTAAGATGTATAGGATGTGAGGGGGTTGTAAGAAGGATATGTATATGGTTAAGATTGTTGTACTAATGTTCGGTATATTCTGTAGTCAGACCGTGGCAAGGTCCTGGATTGTAAAGAATTCGCTGTGTGACATGTATATATATATGCTGTTAAGTTGCGAGACCACAATTGGATTGAGTTGGGGTGTTACAAAAAGTGGTATCAGAGCGTAGTTACGCTCTGAAGACAAGAAATACCGAACTTAGGAGAATGATGAGGTTGAGATTGAGTTATGGGTTAAGGGTTGAGAGATAGAGTGTGAGGTGCGTTAGCCAGGACTCCCCGGTGTTTACCGGATATCCATAGTGCCTAGGCCCGCCCTCCACATCCCTAACCCTAAATATGTGGAACAAACGCCAGAGAGAAGAAAGCCTTCTCTTACTCGGGAAACCCGATCTGGCAGTTAGCTAACAATAAGCAGTGCGAGGAACGTCTTGTTGCACATCAGTTATGGAGAACTTGGAGATTTTCAATGGAGCGCAACAGAGAAACAGGCGCTACCCATGGAATACTATCAATAAGGGAACGGAAATTACCGGCAACATGGGTCGACATGCTACGCAGTCGAAATAACCCGCGATACCAATGGTAAGGAAAGCACTACGCGTGCAATAGATAAGGAAATGATAAGCGACATGAGTACCGGACAGTGGTCCGAAGGAGCATAACAGTAGGATAATACAGAGCATGAGGATTGAGATTACTGGAAGGTCCAGTTAAGAACCGGGAACTCCAAACCCCATACAATGAAAAAAGGTTGCAAACCTGCCCGACATAACACGGACAACGGTGGAAACACATATAAGTTGTATACCGAAATAGGACTACGGTGTAGTGCCTAAAGGAGAATCATTACTTAGTAACCACAACAAGATGTGTGGAGACTAGTGCGAGGATTAAGACATAAGAAAATGTTAAGGGGTTCCCTCAAAAAGGAACACCCTGATAAATGACAGTACTGTCAAGCAACAAGGAAACTGCCGGATGGACGGTTATCCAAAATAAGAGATTATCGAAGGAGTCCCGAGGACTACCAATTACATGGAAATTAGAAGGAAGTGTCACTACCGACGTACCTTGTACCAATAGCCCATCCTGCATGGCGCACTTGCCATAGCAAGTGCTACCACGGTTAAGCTACACGGAAAGCCATCATGGCAAGATAGGAGAACGCTACAGTTGAGACGCATATTAATACCGGATTGTAAATCCACGAGAACAGAAAAATAAGACCTTGGAAGGGCCCGACGGCCTGACCATGATGAGATAAGGTAACACACCAGTCAGCCGGGAGCGGAACTTGGACAAAGTATTAAACCATATAAATATTAACAACGGTATAACCCACTACAACAACAACAGACAGTGTGGTAAGAACACCAAACCCGGATCTCAAGGAGGAAAACCTAGGAGATCACTCAAAAATTTGAGCAAAAGCACTACTTAAGTAACAACATACATGGAATGTATCAAGAGATACAATAAAGGCAGTCGACTGAACGACTTCCAACAAGGATGGGATAAGACTCCCAGATGGATCACTAAGAATACCAGTAATAAACATTCTTCAATGAAGATGTTGGAAAACCCAGAAATCAAGGATAAAAGAAATAAACATAAGCTATAACCTACTAAGAATTAAAGTCGTACAACCCTGGAAAAAGGAAAGCTCAGAGGACTACCCCCACAGAGTGGGCATAGTCGAGCCGAACAAACTGATGAATGACAGCTAGTACTGTTCGTCTAACTCATTAACACCCAAGTATGATTGATCATCAAAGGGTGGCGTAATCAACAGAGGTTGAACGAAGCGTTGAGATGGAAGTATAAGACGACAGGATGATATCCAACTTGGACACCGTAAGGAAAACGCCTAATACGAACCTAACCTTGACTATTAAAGGACATAAGTCTAGTAAAATGACAGCATTGTCAAAGACATTAAGTAACCTCAGATCACCTGAACAACTTCCCTAGCAGGAAGTAGGGTGCAGCAACTTATCATAAAACCCGATACTACATTTAGTATGTAACCTAATGATTGATGGTGTTCCAAGGGACCAGAAGTTTATGAGGATAACCTGCAGATGAGTAAGAGTACAAATAATGAACTGAGACATTAAGCATTCAGAGCCTACAAGCCAAGGATGTTAACCACATCAGAGCCCGAGGCGCAGTAAATTATAAGAGAGCTTGTTTAAGCCACGAAGGGACTACAATTTGTAGATATGAACGGTTACCAAACCTATAACTTAGAATGGGAAGAACATTACCAAGAAAGGGTAGCAATGAGAACATTGAGACAATGCTAAGGACGGGAGCGGAGAACGAACCATGCCTTTTAGGGTGGGGATACCTCTCCTTGTTGTGAGGCCATGAGTGGGAATGAACCCCTCAAAAGGGCTTTCACTTATTAGAGAGGAAATACATTTTATTTAGAAAATGGGAACCATGAACCTTGAGATTACCTTAGAACATACCAGATACACTTGAGTAATAAGGTAGGTTGCAGAGATAGACCCCATATCCGACACCAGGATGTAAGAATTAGTGATCGTCAGAGATAAACACCGTGACTGCACATTATGGCACGTCAATTAATCAATGCTCAGGAGAGCTTGTGACTCAGTGGATGACTTCTTCAGTAACCAGTAAAACTACATGGTAGACAACATCACTAAGGGTGAAAGATAGCGAAAGAAATTAGCCTACTTACGAATCTGAGATTGGAGCAGAACAACTTCATATCTAGAGTCAACTATTTTACAACACGGTACGACAACCGCCTATACCGGAATGAAAGAACTCCCGGTGTGTTTACACCAAGAAGGGATTGAGTATAAGGTAAGACATTAGAATAAGTGAGTAAGAGGTTGCACCATTAATGGGCAACATGGTAAAGGCCAACTACCACGGTAGTAGTGGTCGTGAGTACAATAGTTAGATAAGTGGATTAAGTCATGGTGCGCGGTAAGGCGACCATTATGTATGAGCCGTCAAATATTGACACTGAGGCAATTAGATTTATGAGTTAAGACCAGCATAAGTAAGGAAATAAGATGATAGACGAACTGAGCAGTGATGCCAGTAGTCTGGACCTGGTGAGGTAAGACTTCACAGGAAGCACACTACCCATTCCTTAAGGAACTGGAAGTGCATTCCCAGTGAGAGCAATATGAAAAACAAGATAATAGGCTCTACGGAAGAGACCTCAATTATTAAAAGACCGAATCAGTACGGAATACAGAAAGGAGCTGGAGCATACCATAACCAAGGACACAGTAAATAGACTTCCCTTGATTAACTTCAAGAAGAACAATAAATGTTATTATGGAACGATGAAGAGGAGATCGACAACAGAATACTTCATAATTAGCAATAGCTAAACGTGTGACGGACACTATGAGTTTACTAAAACGAGACGTGGGACGACTGCACCCCACAGGGGCTTGCAGGCCTGACACGCTCATTTATGAGTTAGTTGGGTAAGTAGTAATGTACCAGTAAGGTACCCCATGCATGTAGACGAGTAGTGTAAGGAACACGGGAGGTAGTCGACTCCGTACCACGGACAACGACGCAAGATCACACAAGAGCAGCTACTACCACAGACAGTTGAAGAGAAGAATTCAGTTGAACCAGCAACACAGAGGAACCAGAGAATAGATAATTAAGAACTATGAAGTGCGAAGAGCACGGATTGTTAAGTACAGACATTGGACATGTCTTAAGATATAAGGGATTAAGACTGTAAAGCGCATTATGCACTAAACAGTAGTTTCAGACTAAGAATCATCCTCAGACCAGAGGTCAGTTGGGGAGAACAATTTAGACATTCGAGAAAATACTAAGAGTATGAGCGTAAGATCTTCAAGGAGAATGGATAGACGAGTTACAACTCATTAAGGCCGTGTATATATAAAGATAACACGTGTCCATTGAGACAATTAGGCCTAAGATTATCAGAGTGGTGCAGCGGAAGCTAGCAGATCACTACCTTTGAGATTAGACCAAACTAAGTTAAGGAAACGGTAAAAGTACCGTTAAGAATCCTCGATACAGAGACTAAGTCATTTCTGATCGAATTATAAATAAGATAGGTGACGTGGAAGCTAGAATGCTTGGTGAGAATTAGACATCTTGAACTTATGTTCAAAGATGATGTAACGCTGATTACGTGGGCGTAATCCATTTTAAGGGGGGTAGAGCGAAAACCGCTTAGCGTATGTTTGTGTACTGAGTACATAAACTACGGTGTGCATAGCACAAAATAATTTGAGAATATGTTTTACATAAACATTTTGAGGTAAATCATGGTTATTGCACACGGAAGATGTGAATACCATACATATTAAGTACCTATCTTGTTAACTCCGGTGTGAGTACAAGTTAAGAGAATTAAGGAAGAGGATTAAGGAGACTTAAGAAATAAGAATATATGAGGTATGAGTCAATATGAGACTATGTGGGAGATAAGAATAAGATAACATTATGGGATACAATTTGATATGATTACGGGTTAGGAAATAGTAATGCTATGTGGTATGAGACAGTGGAAGTTGGTATGAGACTGATATAGAATTTAGTAGGAATTTAGATCTTGAGGTAATTACTAAGAGATGAATCGGGAATGTTTGATGGACGGAGTCCACACTTTGGAGATGTATTGATTATGATTAGAAGAACTAAAAAGATAGAAAATTGGACATGAGTGAATTATTTGGATGTTTGAAAATGACGTGGGAGGTGGAACTTGATTTTCTAGGGATCAAGGGAAACCGAACACAAATTGGGGTGGAAGGATAGTTCTACACTGATGCTGATCACATCAGGGTTGGATGATTCCTGAAACTCCCTACCAGTGGTCACAATTAAATCACACTAAGGATAGAGGCCTTAGGATAAAATGAAATTGGAGTTGATTGTATTTTTAATTAGAGGAATTATTCCTCACATGACCTCGTGAAAAGGATTACCTTTTACTGAGTCTCGCCCATGAAGTCGAGGACGCACGAGCCTTTGTCTTCGGACCGGTGACATGGGGAGAGCAGCGTGTTTTGTATTCTGGCCCATGGTGACGAGGACGAATGAGCCATTGTCTACGGACCGGTGACATGGGAGAATACGGTGGAAGTTATGTGAATGTTTTAATCATCAAAAAGGAACAAAAGGAATTTTGAGTGCTACACATGCTTAAGCATGTTGGGTGATATTTAAGTATAAGAATATGGTGGATCCAATGATCCAATGAGATTAAGTATACATAAGTATGATCTATATGATCTAAGGAATGAGGTAAGACATGTATTCTAAAAAGATAAGATGCATGGGAACTTTGGGGACAAAGTTCTTTTAAGGGGGGTAGATTGAAATACCCCAAACCTAAGTATGCTAAGTAAACATCAAATCATGATGTAGTAAGGCTAAAATATGCCTTAGAAAGATTGGTAGACAATTTAAACCAAGGAAAACACAAGAAAGTGCCTTAAGGGCAATCAGGGCAAAAACATGCTCTAAGCTTGGAGAGACTTGGGTGAGTACCCAAATATCATGGAAAGACCTTAGTAATATTCTAATGGTCATTTTAAATCAATTAGCAAAGAAAACCAAGCTTGAAAACAAGTTAAAACACAAAATGTGCTTTAAGAAGTCTTAAAGCACATTTTTGAGAAATTGTCTTAGAATTGAGTTTTGAGTGGCTAAATGTCCATCATTACTCTTTAATCAACATGTGTACTAATTATTATCACATTAGGAGGTCTAAATCAATGGGAAATCAAAAATTTCCCGATTATGTGCACTGATTAGTGAATAGTAACTATTTAGTGCTAGTTAAGTCATAAGTCAACATAAGTCAATAAGATGGTCAACCAAGACCATAAATATCTCCATTTAATAGAGGGGGCCGGTTTTGATGTGGGGAGTCACCACATGAGTCATCAAATGAGAGGGAAAAGAAGAGTAAAGTGAGAAAAGTTATTATTTGCTTTATAAAAGCAACTACCTTATATTAGTCTACCTCTCTCCTCTCTTCTTCATTTCTCTTCTTCTTCCACGGTTCTTCTCTTCTTTTCCTCTGTTCTAAACCGTTCCCAACCAGCTCCATACTTGCTCCACCTTGCTTTGTCCATAACTTGCTCATTTTAGCTCCAAATCAAAAACTAAGCATAGATTTCTCTTAGTTAGACCAAGGCCTTGCTTCCTATCTTTTCAAAATTTGAAAAGCCTCATTTTGGAGCCATGGGAACTGTACAAGCACATAGCTCAAAGGGCATAAAGACTTGAAGGAGTAAGTATACTTCATATGCAACCAAGAACATGGTAAACCTTGTCATGAGACCTATGAGTGGAAACAAACCCCTCAACAAGAACTTTCACCTATCAGTGATAAATACTCTTAAATTAGAGAACGGGACCAGAAAACCCTTGAAGTTTCTGGGGATGTCCCGGTGATATACATACAAAGTTAAACTGCACAGCTAGAGCCTATAACCAATGCTTGGCACTGGAAAGACAATAATTGTCAGGAACAATCAATGTGAATACCCATTGAACACCACGAATGACCCACGCTCAAGAGAGCTTGTAACCCGATAAATTACTTTATCCTTGGTCAACCAAGATAATTGATAAATGGTATCATAAATGATGGAAATAATGTGAGGTAAAACAACCTACACATGAAACCTAAACTGAAATAAAACATCTCCACATGGAGAAGATAATACCATTGCGGTATGCTACAACAATCATCATACATATGAACTAGGAACCTCCTAATGTATTTACACCATAAGGAAATGGTGCCAACGACAATGGTAATGAGTAAAGACAAGCTACCACAGTAACACAGTCAGTAAGAACGATGTTGTATAATGAGTAAGAATACGGTGCGCAACAAGCGACCGCTATGAGGAAGTAGTTAATCTATAACACGGAGTATAAGTATGAGAAGACAGGCAAATATATTCATTCCTATCACATAAGTGATTTACGGCCAAGCGTTTACGCCTCTGCACTCTGTATGACTGAGTGTTTTGGTATTGCATTTGTGCAGCTAATGATCTAATGGATAGCGAGGAATATGGAGAATGTAAATAGTAGTAAACCCTTCTTTTCACCAACGAATATGGCATAAGCCATTTAAGCAAGTTTAGCAACAAACCGTGCGGCCTAAGGCCAAAGAAGCACGAAGTGTGTAAAGCACACTAACAATCACAAGATGTGAATTCCATTGGAATAAAAGGTGAAAGAAGATTGAAGAAAGTCACTAGGACCGACGCATAGAAAATGCAAGGTCATACAAGTAAAGACACTTGTACTGAACCAGGGAAACTGGTAGAATTCATAAGCTAGTGACAATAGAGGAAGCACTACAACTAAGTAGTGACTCAACCTCGCCCGACAATAAATCGGAGGAGCTTATCAAATAATCATGGAAGCACGAATAGTATACATAATAGATCACCAGAGAGCTGGTTATGATCTATACTCATTGAATTCAAACGTGGTAAAAGAATACCACATTTGTGTCAATAACCTTATTCCCACAATAGAGGGATAAAAAGGTGATGTATAGCTGTGAGCCTCGATTTTAAACCCTATCCTATGTTGATTAAAGCTGATTAGGATCTAAACGGGTTTTAGGTCCACTATAGCCTAAGATTAATACTATGTCATATAACAATAATATTAAAAACCTAAGCTAGCTCATGGAACCTATTATGAGTCGCCACCTAATTTTAACCTAGATCAAATTAGGAAAGGAGAGTTCGGGTTCGGGGGCGGGCTTATATTCGACTTAATTAGGGTTCAATTACTTTCATTACCTTCCTAGGTCGTTTTTCCTCTACTCAGTTTATTCACGGCTTATTACGAGTCGTTTTAACCTAAGTGCGCGAGCTTCTGTTTTTTTGTGTTTTTAGCATTTTTTGACAGAAAATAAAAGTGAAAAGTGAAATTACCTAAACTAGGGTTTCGGGGGCAGAAATAGGTCGAATTTTGATTCTGTCCGTGGCCACGGACCTAATGTCCGAAACCCTCGGACCCCAGTAACCTAATTACGCAGAAAAGTCGAAGTTAAAGGAAAACAAAAAATTTCAAAGTCCGGGGCCACGGACAGGCTGTCCGTGGGCCCGGACATTATTAGAAAAAACCTAAGTTTTTAAAATTTAAAATCCCGCCGCCGTCCGTGGGTGTCCGTGGTCTCGGACAACGCGTCCGAGGTCCCGGACCGTGGGTCCGAGGTCACGGACCACCCACGGACAGGGGTTTTCAGAAGGTTCCCGAGGGTGTTTGAGCTCAAATTTTATGGGGTGTGAAGCCTGAAAGATTTACAAGACGTTAGTGATTGAAAGTTTTCAATTTGAATTCGAATTAAGCACGAAACTTAGCAAACAAGTTATCTGACAGAGACTCAAATAAACAGCAATACAGAAGCCTACGAAGGTTAGTTTGAGTTCAAATTTCGAGGCAAGACAGATAATACCGTGGAGAATTAGGGGAACTGAGTTCCTACCTGTTTTACCTTCGGATTCACAACGTTCTTCACACCGGATTCGTTGAGCGCTCCGTTGATGGCAAACCCGAAAGGACTTCGAACCAAGCTTCTGGTTGTTGGTTGTTCTTGCTGTTCTTCACGTGTTGGTGGTGTTTTTGTGAGGTTTAATGGTTATTGCTTTGGGAATTGGAAAACGTGTTTAGATGATGATTTCGGGGGATTTTCAGTATGATTTGGGTGGCGGGTGTGGAAAACGTGAGGGAGAGAGAGGAAGCCGTGTTTTTCTGACTCTCTAGGGTTCTTGAGCATATGAAGTTCTGATTTTATCCAAAAACCTATCCCCTTTATAGACTTTCTTAAAGATAAAGAGAATCTAGTAAAAGTAAGATTTTTCGATATTTTAACTAAGTAACTTCCCAAAGGAATTTTGCTATGAAATTTTAACCACATGTCAAGAAGGTATTATGAATTTTCTGAGGGTGGAAACGAATTTTTTAAATGCTGGAGCATTTTTAAATTGAATTTCTCGTCAGATTCAATCAGAAATTGCTAGAAAATTAGTGGAAATTAAAAAAAAAATTCCAACGCCATTATGCTTAAAATGTCATCCTCTATCATGGGTTAAAATATCAAAGCATTTCGAGCTGATTTGGGCACCCTTTAGAGGAGAGAGAAATCCTATAGGAGAACTCAGAAGCCTTAAAAATTACGAAAACGCTGACAATGACGAAGCTGCTCCTCAGGCCCTGGAAAACACGCCGATCGGGCCGGAGTCTCTTACTGTTTGATGGAGATGGTCTCACAACCTCGTAGACCTTAACCAGGGGTCCAAATTTTGGGTATAACAGATTGCCCCCGTCAACTGGACTTTGTAACGAATGTGAAAAGTCTGGTTGATGCTTGAGTGGTGCCCCAAATTTTGGACTCCACAGAATCCTCCACGTTGTGTGAAACGGGTTAACGATGCCCAGCAATTCGGAGGCGCTGACTACCAAAGCTACAAAGCATTGTCGAGCTATTCTAAGGCGCTGACTACTAAGCTACAAAGCATTGTCGAGCTATTCTAAGGCGGACTACCTAAAGCTACAAAGCATTGTCGAGCTATTCTAAGGCGCTGACTACCTAAGCTACAAAGCATTGTCGAGCTATTCTAAGGCGCTGACTACCTAAATGATGAAAATGGTGTCAAGCTATTCTAAGGCGTTGACTGCCTAAGGTGGTGACAAATGATGCCAAGCTATTCTAAGGCGTTGACTGCCTAGGGTGTGAAAACTGGATGCAAATGCAAGAATGCTGAAATGCTAATGATGCAAATGATGCTGATGCTGGTGATAATGCCGATGGGTTGATGATGCTCGGATGCTTCTGGGGACCGAAACCCGTGCCGATGCTCCTGGCTGGACCCAATGTGGACTTATTGCCATCGCCCCCCAAGCCGGTGGCAGGATAACTTCTAGATTAAAAGGGGACTTATTGCCACTGCCCACTAGTTGTTTCTCCCAAGAAGTTGACATGAAGATGGGGACTATTGCCTCTGCCCCGCCCTTAATCACGCTCTGTCTCGTACTTGTCTCGCACTGGATGATGACGATAGGTCTCGCACTGATGAAGATGATAGGTCTCGTACTGATGAAGATGATGGGTCTCGCACTGATGAAGATGATGGGTCTCGCACTGATGAAGATGATGGGTCTCGCACTGATGAAGATGATGGGTCTCGCACTGATGAAGATGATGGGTCTCGCACTGATGAAGATGATGGGTCTCGCACTGATGAAGATGATGGGTCTCGCACTGATGAAGATGATGGTCTCGCACTGAAGTCTCGTACTAAATGGATGAAGAAAAAGCTGGATTCTGCACTGATTCTGGGTCGCGCACTGAATGAAGATGTCTTGTACTAAAGTCTTGAAAATGATGGGTCTCGCACTGAATGAAGATGCTAGGTCTCGTACTGAATGAGGAAACTGCAGGGCCTCGCACTGTTTTGGGTCTCGAACTAAAAATGAGTTAGGAAGATAATGGTCTCGTGCAAATGATGAGAACTGATTACTGGAGTGCCAAACATGGCAATGATGATAAGATGTATGCAATCAAGATATATGAAAGATACTCGTTCAAAACAGGAAACTGTTGGAAAAGGTGCCGAACTTGGCAATGCTTGTGAAAAACCCTGCTGAAAAAGAAAGTGAAATGATCATTTCCTGACTAAAAATTTCAAATCTGCAATTTGCTTCTTGAAAAATGAACATGCCATTGGTGGAAGTGTGTGGTGTTTGTTGTGGTGCTGAAGGCTTTTGCCGATGTTCAGGATTTATGACAAACCTGGGATTGGGTTGTGATTTTGGATGGAGGTCAGGGTTATGACGGGCCTGATGTTTTTGTGGAGGTAAGGCCAATGACGAGTTTGAGAGTGTGTGTGTGGTGGTAAGGGCTTATGTGTGCCTGTGGTGGGATGGTGGTGCTCGAGCTTTGGGTTTTAAATGGTGCTGACATGGCAATTGTTGGAACCAACAATTGCCCCCAGTATTTTTCCTTAGGACAATCTGAGCTAGAGTTCATGGCAATCGATCGGAACGATCGATTGCCCCCAGTATTTTCTTTGATTAAACATGCGAACAAGTCTCACCCTCACAGGGTCGAGGCTTATGCTTTGATGTGGTGCTCCCTAACCTACACTCGATGTGGTCGGTGTTTGCACTCATTTCTCGCTCATGGTCATAACTTCTAAACCATTGAATTCGATATTTGATGGATTTACGCATTTGATCTGTTACTTTCACGTGATTGGACACACAACTATCAAGTCGGAAGTCTTTAAAGCTTATAACGTGGCCATAGGGTGTGATGAAAGACGACGGGATCATGGAGGGATATTTGAGGTATGTGGAGCTAAAATGGGTGACCAAAGCTGCAACTTGCGTCCTCTCTCAGATTCATCTTCCTTGTCTTGAAGTCGTCTAACTGCTTCATGTTGACGTTGTTTTTGAGCTTCTGGACCTGGACTTTTGGAGTTGTCCTTTACACCATTTCTCTTTTTTTGTCATTTGGACTTCTTCGAGGCACTTCGGGTTCGCCTTTTTGTTTTATCCTTTCTTGACTTTGCCTTTGGGGTTCTTGTGTTTCCCGGTTTTGGGCTTCGAGAGCTGTTTTGACGTGAGCTCTTTTGATCCTGTGTCACTTTGGGACCATTTACGGATCACTTCGTCATGCTGATAGCGGCATTGCTTCTTCGGACTGATGATAATGTTATCCGAGAGTCGGGCTCCTTGCTTCCTTTGGTCACCGGGTCGGACATTCATCATTGGCTGGGTTATTTTGTGGGGCTCATAATATTGAAAAGGGATATACAAAAGGCTCAACGGGGGTGCCTAGGGTTTAATGTCAGGGTTTACAAGCTTTTGGCTATGTGGTGCTGTACCTAGGTGCTTCGTCATTCCTGATAGTTGTATATCCGTTCTTTGTTACTTTTCACAGGTCTAAGCGTAAATTTACAAATTATCTCCTTCGGTCGGAGTTATACCGTTTGCCTCACCTTTGAATGTGGACTCACCGGAGTCGTGTAAAAATGACACGCTCGTTCACTCATGGTTTTTCCACTCAAGACACTCTCGTGAATTTCACTCAGAGACTAGTTCGCACGCGTAAACGAAAGATTAAAGATGACGATCCTGAACTCAGATTGCCCCCAGTATTGACCTGGGGTTTATGACAACACTTAAACAGATGTGGATTTTGGAATGCTTTGTGGGTTGTTTGGATATTATAGGGTGAGTTGTGGTGTTTGGTTAGGCATGTTCAAATTTTTAGAAACAAGAGACAAGCCGTTCCATTGCATAGTCAGAAAATGATTGCTTCGCGATCCTTTTCCTTAAAAAAACTATTTTGTTTTCCTTCTTTTTTCGATGAATGAAAAATGGTTAGTACAGGAGTTGTGAAAATGGAACTATGATTTTATTTATGAATCATGAAAGAAACGTAAAGATTACAATCAGAGGTGACTGAAAACTAATAAGCTACTAGGAAAATTTGAAGATGCAAGAAAACGATCTGCACACTTAGAAAAATTGGACTCCTTGCTCGAGGAGGTCTTGAATCTTGTGCTTCAACGCTCGGCAATTGTCAGCAGAATGGCCAGGCAACTGATGGTAGTGGCAGAATTGATTAAGATGCCTCCCCAAATGAGTGGTTCCTGGCCGAGGGGCCAGGGGCTGTAGCAGGTTTCTCTTCTGAAGCTCTTCAAACGCCTGACTTGGTGCTCGGCCAATGTTGGTGTGAACTCCCTTTGCGATGAGTCTCGGCGTGGTAAGGGTATTGTCCTAAGGTTTTGATGCGGAGATCTAGGTCGTTGAACCATATTCACTTCTGGGAAACTGCTTTGAGCGCAAGCTACTGTCTGAAGATAAGCCTTTTCTGGTCCTGGCTTAGATAATTTGGAGCCACTGCCGGAGTTTCTTGAGCACTCGAGCTCCAAACCTTCCTTATGAATCCTTTCCTCTAGAATACCGACTTGTCCCATCAACATGTCCAAACTCGGAAAGTACATAAATTTTAGCTCATGGTTGTGTTGTTTTCGCATGTTCTCAATTATCATGCGGATTTGCTCCTGCTCGTCCATTCTGGTAGGCATGGCTGCAGCCTTTCTCCTCCAACGCTTGATGAAGTCAGACATGGACTCACCGTCTTTCTGTCGAGTTCCTGCCAGATCGATTCTGGTGACCTCGAGGTTCTTAGCATACTCGAAATGATTTAGGAAAGCCTCGCAAACCTCCTCGTAGGTTTTGGTATTCATCTTCTGAGTGAGATACCAACGCTGAGGAGTCTCGTCTAGATAGCGTGCGAAAACTTTGGCTTTTTGCATATCGTTGAGCCCCAAGATGGACATTTCTCGGTCGAACATAGCCAAGTGAATCTGTGGATCCGAGGAACCCTTGTACAAAGCGAGTGCAGGCAGCTTCAGCTTTAGGGGAAGAGCAACTTCGGGATACGACGCCGTGGAGAAATAATCGAAGCCAGCTGGTTTGTTGGTTTTCTCTATGCGCTCAATCCTTTTCAAAACCCTTTTGACCTCTGCAGCTAGCTGGTTGTCAGGAACATCCTTCCCCATACGTGTTTGAGGATCTTGGGCCCTAACAGAGTCAATCTCGATGTAATTACGATTAAGATTTTCATCCACAAGCTTTTCCAGAGTGTGCTGGTTTGTCTCCTGGAGATTAGCCTTACTCCTCAGTTCCTCGACAATGGACTCCAAGACCTTGTACCCTTGCAGCACAGCGGCCAACTGGGCCTCGGTGTTGATCGGATTTCCTCCTTCTGCCATATCTGGATTCGGGCTTGCCTGTTTCCAAGAAGTCCATTATTAGCTAACAAGAGGAAGTGGGTTGAAAGACACTAAGGTGATAATGACACTTCACAAGGTAGATCGAAACAGGCTTAGGCTGAAAGCAAGTGGGCCAAGATACCCAGGAAATGAGGTGCTTGGGCTGAAGTATCTCTCAGGCTATGAACTGGAATTTGGACTGAAATGTAAACAGATGGCTTTGATTGGGCCTGAGAGGTGACACCTAGATCTAGGGTTTGGGGCTAGGGCCCGGATAAGAAGTCTACCTAGTCTAGAATGAGCCCTTGGGCCGGAATGTGTTTGGGCCTGGAGTAAAGCACATGGGCTGGAATGGTCCCTAAATCCAAATGGGCCCAACTTTCTTTGGGCCAGAGAAGATGGTTGCTAAGCAGAAAAAGATTTTGTTTTCGGGACTTGTGAGTTATTTCGAGTTCAGATGGATTTCCTTTTTATGGGCCTAGAACTAATTGGATAATTCAAAATGGGCCAGAAGAGAAATCACCTAAGTCTAAGCTTTTGGGCCGAAGCCCGAACGACTCACATGTTAAACCAAACAGGGCCTCTGGGCCGCAAACAAATAGAGCTGCCAATTCGTTTTGGGCTAGGTTGATGTAGGAGAAGTTCCTATCAATCTCTAGGGGGTAGTGGGCCGATCATACAAGCAAACAAGGCCCACACAAATTCAACATGTCCTCACTAGACGTTTAAGTCAAACCGGGTATGGATCGATCCGGAGAGGTGCTTGGGGCGGGCCCAGGTCACCACAAAGGAATAGGGCTTGTACGCTATTCTCTTTGGGCTTCCCCACTTTTTCACATCACCTGAAGGTGTGCGTCTACGGTCGGGTCTTTGACTGACCAAACAAGGGCTAGGTAAGGGCACTGCCAGGAAACGCTTGGGGCTAAAGCCCAGGTATTAAGGGGGTGTGGTTAGACGACACCCTCCTCTTTTCCCCCGCTTATTCACATCACCTAAAAGGTGTGAGTCCCTGACAGGGGACCCTCAAATGGGTCCCGGGGTGAAATTGGTTTGTGTGGACCCTCGCTCTCATATGATGCCAAGGTGCAGAAAATTAAAGTGCGCACGAAGGTAAACAAACAGAGTAATAAAGCCATAAATAAACATTTTCGAGTTAAGCCCTCTTTCTTAAAATTAAACAAGTTAAAATTAAGAAGTTTGTCCCCAGCAGAGTCGCCAGTCTGTGAGCCTCGATTTTAAACCCTATCCTATGTTGATTAAAGTTGATTAGGATCTAACGGGTTTTAGGTCCACTTAACCTAAGATTAATAACTATGTCATATAACAATAATTATTAAAACCTAAGCTAGCTCACTGGAACCTATTATGAGTCGCCACCTAATTTTAACCTAGATCAAATTAGGAAAGGAGAGTTCGGGTTCGGGGGCTTGATATTCGACTTAATTAGGGTTCAATTACTTTCATTACCCTCCTAGGTCGTTTTTCCTCTACTTAGTTTATTTACGGCTTATTACGAGTCGTTTTAACCTAAGTGCGCGAGCTTCTGTTTTTTTGTTTTTAGCATTTTTTGACAGAAAATTAAAGTGAAAATAAAGCTACCTAAACTAGGGTTTCGGAGGCAGAATTAGGTCAAATTTTGCTTACGTCCGTAGCCACGGACCAAGTCCGAGACCACGGACCCCAGTTAACCTATAAAGAAAAGTCGAAATTAAAGGAAAACAAAAATTTGCAAAGTCCGGGGCCACGGACAGGCTGTCCGTGGGCCCGGACATTATTAGAAAAACCTAAATTTTGAATTTTTAAAATCCCGCCGCCGTCCGTGGGTGTCCGTGGTCTCGGACAACGCGTCCGAGGTCCCGGACCATAGGTCCGAGGTCACGGACCACCCACGGACAGGGGTTTTCAGAAGGTTCCCGAGGGTGTTTTGAGCTCAAATTTTATGGGTGTGTAGCCTGAAAGATGTACAAGACGTTAGTGATTGAAAGTTTTCAATTTGAATTCGAATTAAGCACGAAACTTAGCAAACAAGTTATCTGACAGAGGCTTAAATAAACAGCAATACAGAAGCCTACGAAGGTTAGTTTGAGCCCAAATTTTGAGGCAAGACAGATAATACCGTGGTGAATCAGGGAAGTGGAGTTTCTACCTGTTTTACCTTCGGATTCACAACGTTTCTTCACACCGGGACTCGTCGAGTGCTCCGTTGATGGCAGACCCGAGAGGATTTCGACCCAAGCTTCTGGTTGTTGGTTGTTCTTGCTGTTCTTCACGTTTTAGAGGTGTTTTTGTGAGGTTTTGATGATTATTGGTGGGGATTGGAAAACGTGTTTAGATGGTGATTTCGGGGGATTTTCAGTATGATTTGGGTGGCCGGGTGTTGGAAAACGTGAGAGAGAGAGAGGAGGCCGTGTTTTCTGACTCTCTAGGGTTCTTCAGCATGTGAGGTTCTGATTTTATCCAAAAACCTATCCCCTTATATAGACTTTCTTAAAGATAAAGAGAATCTAGTAAAAGTAAGATTTTTCGATATTTTAACTGAGTAACTTCCCAAAGGAATTTTGCTATGAAATTTTAACCACATGTCAAGAATGGATATTATGAATTTTCTGAGGTGGAAACGAATTTTTTAAATGCTGGAGCATTTTTAAATTGAATTTCTCGTCAGATTCAATCAGAAATTGCTAGAAAATTATTGGAAATTCGAAAAATCAAAATTCCAACGCCATTATGCTTAAAATGTCATCCTCTATCATGGGTTAAAATATCAAAGCATTTCGAGCTGATTTGGGCACCCTTTGGAGGAGAGAGAAAGCCTATAGGAGAACTCAGAAGCCTTAAAAATTACGAAAACGCCCCTGACAATGACGAAGCTGCTCCTCAGGCCCTGGAACACGCCGATCGGGCCGGAGTCTCTAACTGTTTGATGGAGATGGCTCTCACAACCTCGTAGACCTTAACCAGGGGGTCAAAATTTTGGGTATAACAGAGATAGAATTTGCTTTTGAAGATATTTATACTTTATAAAGTAAAAAGTAGTTTATTTACTTATCATTACTTACTTAATACATTAATAAGAGAGTGGTGAGTCACCACACTTAAGAAAACCGGCCCCCATTTATACTTAGGGGTAATATAGTCTTTATTTGTCAATTTAATTATTTATACAAACATATGTTACAAAATAGCTTATAAAAATCACTATTCATGAAAACAAGGCACATAGAAGTGAAATTTTTGATTTCCCATTGATATAGACATCCAAATGTGATATTATATAGTACACATATTATATTTAAGTAATGATGGACATCTAGCCACTCAAAACTCATTTACAAGACAATTTTTTTCAAAAATGTGCTTTAAGACTCCTTAAAGCACATTTTGTGTTTAAACTTGTTTTCAAGCTTGGTTTTCTTTGGTAATTGGTTAAATATGTTCATTAGTGTATAAATGAGGTCTTGGTAAGTTCATTAGGCCTTAACCAAGTTTATCCCAAGCTTAGAGCACATTTTGGCTCTTATTGACTTTAAAGCACATTTTGTGTTTTCTTTTGTTTAAATTTGTTTACTAATGTTTCTAAGACTCTTTTTAGTCTTAATACACCATATTTAAGTGTTTATACAATATATTAAGGTTTGGGGTATTTCATACTGACTTCATAATAAGCTGTAAATAACATAAGTAGAGGAAAAACGACTTAGATGGGTAGTGAAAGTAATTTGAACCCTGAAAAGGTCAAATACAAAGCCCCTGAACCCGAACTCTACCTTTCCTAATTTACCGTAGGTTAAAATTAGGTGGCGACTCTGATTAGGTTCCAGTGAGCTAACTTAGGATTTAATAATTATTGTTTAACGACATAGTTATTAACCTTAGGTTATAAGTAAACCTAGAACCCGATCAGATCCAAATCAACGTTGGATAGTGGTTCGAAAACCGAGGCTCACAGACTAGCGACTCTGTTGGGGACTAACTCTTAATTTTAACTTGTTTTATCTTAAGAAAGAGGGCTTAACTCGAAATTGTTTATTTATGGCTTTTATCATGTTGTTTGTTTACTTTCGTGTGCAATTTAAATTTCTGCAATCCTGCATCATTTGAGAGCTAGGGTCCACGTAAACCGATTTTACCCCGGGACCCGCATTAGGCAACCCTTGTCCGAGACTCACACTTTCTCAGGTGATGTGAATAAGAGGGGGAAAGAGGAGGATGTCGTCTAACCACATCCCTTTAATACCTGGGCTCCAGCTCCTATCACCTCTCCGACAGTATCCTTATTGAGCCCAATGGTTGGTCAGTCAAGACCCGACCGTAGATGCACACCTCACGGTGATGTGAAAAAAGTGGGGAAACCCAAAGAGAATAGCGTGCAAGCCCTATTCCTTTGCGGTGACTTAGGCCCAAGCCCCAAGCACCTCTCCGAATTGATCCATACCCGAGTTCGTTAAAATGTCAAGAAATGACATGTTGAACTTGTGTGATCCTTATTTTCTTGTATCGATTGGCCCACCACCAGCCTAGAAATTGATAGGAGCATTTGTAACGCCCCTATTTAAAGTAAATACAGTGGAATAAAAATCTCTACTGGCGATTACAGATCATCGGGTTCCAAACAACCGGTACAAAATCTCACCAGTTACTACTTACAAATGTTACAGTCTGAACTCTAGAAAACAATGTAAACACAACTTAAAATAAACAAAGTAACTCTCCATAACTCTTAATTCCCATCCCAATCACTCATACTCTTCGTGGCCACCTGTATTGAAATACCCCAAACCTTATTGTGTTAATTAATTATGTAATTATAATTTTCTAAGGCTAATTAAGTCCTTGAGATCATTGGTGAAGAAATGAAAACCAAAAAGAAAAAGAAAATGCGTAAAAGTCACAAAACGTGAAAACGCGTATTTAATTATTTTAGGAGGTACATAACCTTCATTAGGGTTATAAATATATTTTTATACCTTAATTACACATTAAGAACATGTGGGAAAAATTTCGGAAGAAAACGGATCCAAACAATGCGTTAAAACGCTAACGGAGTCCTAAAGTGCGTTTTTCAAGAAAATCCGAAAACGTGACTTTAAACAGTTAAATGACCCCGTAAAAATAATAGTCGATTATATAACTATAATTAAACATTAATGGGAGTTTAATAACCATTAAAATTAAAGGATTTAGAGAATTCCAGAAAACGGTCCCGGTTAGTGAATAGTGCTAAACCGGGTAAATAAACGAGCGTTTCCTGTTAAAAGACGAAAAACGCTCCAGCGTGTTTACAGTAGTGGGCCGTTTTATTAAAGTAGACATCCCACTCACACAAGGCTAGTGAACAAATTAATTAAGTCAAAAAGCAAAAAAAAGAGGGACCACTTATACCCCTCTCTCCCTCTCTCTCCTCTCATTTCTCTCTTTCCTTTTCTCTTTCCTCTCTCTCTTTCTTCCCAGCCGGCTCCCTCTTCTTCCTAAAGCCACCAATTTTTCTCCCCTTCCTCCAATGGCTACTCCAACTTCAATGCCATGCCCAAGCTCCATTTGATCTCCAAATCAAAAACAAATCACATATTCTTCTTCCTCTCATCTTCCTCTATCATCCTCTCTTTTCGAAATTTTAAAAGGATGAAGTTGACCTCCATGGGTTTTCCCCATTTGAAGAGAAAATGGCACCAATGTGAAGCTTGGAGTCTCCTCTTCCTTCTAAGGTAAAGATTTCCAAGAAAAAGTCATTTTTCCCTCATCTCTTGGTGTAATCGATTTTTCACCATTGTTGATACCTTGTTTTTCTCCTTGTTCTTGAGATCCAAATTAATCCTTCAATGGTGAAGTAATCCCCTTCTTGAGTCAAGGGAGAGAATCCCTCTTAAAAACTTCAAAAAGGTAAACCCTAACTTGTGCTCTAAGCCCTTTGGTTTAATTGAGTTCTCTAAGGGTTTAGGTAATTAATTGTGTATGTTTTTATGTTCTTGGATGTTGGGATGGAGTTTGGAAACTCTATACCCTCTTGTCCGATTTTGAAGAGATGAGAAGCAAGAGGAGAATTAAAGAGACTTGTGAAATTAAGGTAAGGAATTCACCTTAAACCTTGTTCTAAATTGTTTAAGTGTTTGGGATGGGTAAACAAATTAATGAACCCAATTTAAGGGTTAAAAAAAAAAATCTGTGTAGTAATGTGTTTAGTTGGTTTTGGAGAGGTTTGTGAATTAATGTTGAGTTGAGGGCCTTAAGAGCCAAATGTTTTAAGTTTGAGGTTGATATTGTGGTTACGGAGTTTATGGTGATTATGTTGTTATTGATGGAGTTTGAGGAATTGTTATGTGCTGTTAGAACCCTTGTGGTTTGGCTAGAATAGGGATGAAGCTGATGAGAAAAGATATGTGTGGATAAGTAAGAATTATAGGTGAGCTATGGCAAAATTTTGGTAGGAACTGTGCATTAAAAAGTGACTTGGTGAATGGGAGAACCAAGGTATGTATTGGGATTAGTAGAGATGGGTAATGACCATGGATTGGTAATTGGAGAGTGAGGATTGAGTTATAAAATCTGTAGCATAAAAGTAACAAAAACTGTTACAAGTGTTGAAGGGAGTGAGGAAAAATTGTGTATATGGATTTAGAAATGAGTAAGGTATTTGGGGGATGAACCGAGACAGTTTTGAGGGCCTAAGTAGTGTTAAAATATGTGGGATTAAGTGTAGGAAAATTGGGGAAGTAATGGGTAAAAGAGAGGACTGAAAACAGATTTTAAAACTGAAGTACTGGGCCGGACCGGACTTGCGACCGGACTTGCAAGTTCGGTCGAGCCCAGATTTACAAAGACGGGAAACCTTCTGGAATCGACCGGACTTGCGACCGGACATGCAAGTTCGGTCGGACCAGAAAATTCTCCCGTCAGAAACCTTCTGGAATCGACCGGACTTGCGACCGGACTTGCAAGTTCGGTCGAGCCAGAAAATTTCCCAACTGGTAGCTACTGGAATGGACCGGACTTGCAAGGTCAGTCGCAAGTCCGGTCGAGTCAAAAAATTTTTTTTTTACTATATGATTATAATAATCATATGTATATATATATATATATATATATATTGCCTATACACATATATGCATATATATGTGGTAGTACACTGCAATTGAAATAATAAAGGTAAGAAAGTAAGTATATGAGTATGAAAACAAGTGTAAAAGTAACCAAGCAAGTCGAGAGTATAAGAACATTAAGTACACCGGGATAACGGGGTAAGTACGGAAGTAATAGAAGCTTACATACCGTAAGATTTTGTTGTTAATAAAACATTTTAAATATCAACAGTTGTTCAAAAACTATCCGGGGAGCGTGATATGACGCGTTGGAGTGAACCCTCGGGAACACGGCAGAGTAACCCATGGTGTAAGGTATGGTTTTCTTGCAACCTGTGTCCTACCGGATTACACCGGCTTGTATGCCAATGTGTTTTTCTGTGTGTTTGCCACCTTGCAAGATAAAGCATGAAATGAGTTTATAGTAATTCATTATTGTGGCGTAAGTAATTCCGATACCGCTTAACCCTAGTTATGTGTTAAATAATAGTTAACCGACCTTAGGTTCACATAAGAGATCGGTATTCGGAATAAACGTCCCAACCCACGGGAACGTTCTAACTACGGCTATCCGTGCGTTTGTGTATGTTGTGACTATGTGTGATGTATGTGACTTTGTTTTGTGTGTTGTTGCTATCGGATACAGTTATCCATGTTTGTTAAAAAGGGATGTTACTCCCCTTCTGGTCTAACAGAGTCAGTAACACTATGTGATGTATGTATGTGATGAGTTCCATAAAGGAACCTTTAACTAATATGTATATGTTATGTATGGTGAGGAATCCGGTCGTTTCGGCCGCGCGTGTTGTTTGGGAGTTAATGTATATATGTGAATTAACTCCCATCCTGTTATGTTAGGGTTGTTTTCCTTCATTGGATTTCGACCTCCCATTAGCTTAGCCAAAGCTTACCTACCCAACTTCCAATCGGGTAGGGGAAATCATGTGTAATGTTGGTAGGGTGTTGATGCCTAAGTTCGCTTCGACTCCCTCTTTGTTATGTTACGGTTGTTTTTCCTCCTTGAATTACAACCACCCACAAGCTTAACCAAGACTTACCTACCCCATCATTATTGGAGCTAGGGGGAAATTGTGCAAGGTGTGATCGGTCCTATATGAGGCCGCCATACCTAAGTAAAGAAAATGTATGTATGTTGTGCTCGGGCTTATATCACCCCGGCACTCCCTAAGTAAAGTTATGTTCTCTAAGAAGAATGAAATTAAGTTGTGTGTATGTTACCAAGTGAAGTGTGTGGTTATGTTGTGTGTGCTAATCTTGTGCTTGTGTCCTACTAATGGATGTTTGCTTTTAAGCATGAAGTATGTGTGTAGTTGTGTATGTTTAAATAAAATCAATCGCATGCTAAGACGACAATTAGTTGTGCGTGGCCCGGTAGCATGCGGGCTGCGGGATTACCATACCAGCAAAGGTGCTGAGCCCCTTGGGGGCCACCATTTTCTTCTTTTTCTTGTTTCAGGTACAAGGAATTGGAAAGCTGTTCGTGAGTAGGACGGGGTAGTTGTTGTATGTGGTAGTCATGTGAGATGTGGATGTATTGTAGGTGTAGTAAGACCGAAATTGTGTCGGCGTGAGTTAGCAAATACTCGGTACAGTTGTAATGTAAGTGTATATTGAATGTGGACATGGAACGGGATTTATGTGTAGTTGCTCGGGAGTTTAGTCCATCAGACCGGTACAATGTATGTATGTTAGCCTTGTTAGCCACGTGGGTGGCTAACGGCGTGTAACGCCAAGGAGTTAAGTTATGTTGTGAGTTGTGATTTCCGCTGCAAGGTGTTGTTAAGTGAGTTGTTAGTAGTTGGGGTGTTACAAAAAGTGGTATCAGAGCGAAGTATCGCTCTGATGACTGAATTACCGAGCTTAGGAAGTACCGAGTTAAGAGTTTAGTGCTTTGGGTTAAGGGTTGAGTGATAGCGTGAGAAGTACGCTAGTTAGGAAACGCTAGTATGTACTGGATACCTACAATATCCATCCCGCCCTCCACAAACCCTATTTTATAACTTGGGATGAATGCCAGAGAGATGGGAGTCATCTCTTACTCGGGGAAACCCGATCTGGCAGTTGATATTTACCTCTGTAAGTATGGAGAACCTGTCATACGGTAGATTCCGAAAGGTGTGAATCCCGAAGACGGTTTCCACCTGAACAATGTTTGCCGCATTTAATAGCGAAAAGTGAAGAATCTTATGCTTAAAGGAATAGAATTTCCGGCAACTTGGGTCGACATGCGGAGCAGTCGAGAACAACCAGCTTGTAACGCACCCATCGTGCAACAGTGGAGAAGTGGAGTAATGAAACCCGAGACGAGTGTCTACGGGATCATGAATGTTAACTAATATAGCAACGGTATACCAACCGATTAAGGAACTACAACGTAGTACGAGGAGGATACAATACTAAGAAAAGGGGGTCTCCTAGAAAAGGGAAACACCCTAGCCAATGGTTATCATGTGAAGACAGTGAGAGGTACCCAGAAAATTTATTGTTAAGGCTGCAAGATCAAGTAAGGGCCAGCAAGGCCTCTGATATTAGTGCGGACGAAAACAATACCGCAACCAATGTGTATTGAACCGATAACCAGCTAGCATGGCGCACTTGCCATGGCAAGTGCTGCTATGACAAGGCTGTACGGAAAATTTTAAACAACTACCGGTACTTAGTAAAGTACCATGAAGATAAGTGGGATTATCATAACCGTGGAAGGGCTTAATAGCCTGACCTCAGTACTTGGAAATACACCAGTCAGCAGGAAGCTAGACTCGGTTAAGGCAAGGAAACGTTGTAAAACCAGGAGAATTTTTCTTTCAACTTAAATCCATTTTCAAAACCTTTTTCAAAACCAGATTTTCTTTCAAACCCATTTTATTGTAATTCGCCTTTTCTTTAAACCAAACCAGAAGACCTACACGGGCCTCAGTGCCACATGGTAGGTAAGTTTTACCCAGTTACTTTTAAGATAACCGGATGGAAACCGGTAAACCCAAGGGTAACAACCCGAGGAATGGATTGAGTTCATAATAATACAACAGTGGATACATTTCCCTTGATTAAGTTCGGGAAGCATGGAATGCATATTATCACAGGATAACATAAGAGGAGTTGACAACAGAATACTTCACCTAGGCGTGTGACGGACACTACGAGTGTACCAACAGTAATGTGGGACGACCGCACTCCGATAGGAGCTTGTGGGCCTGCCAAACCTTCTTATGGGGTAGTCGGGTAAGTAGCAATGTATCAGTAGGATACCCCATGTATGTATACGAGTGGAGTCTGAAACACGGGAAGTAGTCGACTCCATACTACGGTCCGAAGTAAAAGTCAGACAAGAGTAATAAACTACCATCGAATGGTTGAAGTAAAGGAACCCAGTTAAGTTAAGAGGACTAAAGGGATTAGTGAGTTATTGCGAGGAAGTGTTTAAGAATCTAGAAGTGTGAAGTGCACTGACTAGTAAGTAAAGACATCGTATATGTCTTAAGGATCTGGATGGATGAACACAATAGCTGGAGTAAGTACCCAGCCTATATATGGTGAGGCAGATGCCTACTATGGATATGTTAATGTGCAATGATCGGGATGAGACTCCCGATATGATCACTAGAGATATCAATCTCACTAAGGAGAATATTCAACCCAGCAAAGAACGCGGGGCGAAGTAGAAATTAAACATACCAATGAGTGCAAGCCAGATGAAAAGGCATAACCTAATAACACCCATGAGTTATCCTTAAAAGGGTGTTCGGGTCAACAATGGTTGAACAAGATACGTGACAGAAACGCAAGGGTTGAAACTAACACCTGGGTTAAGCATAAGTTGTCAGGAAGAAGTCTGACATCCTTGAAGGAGCATCCCATGAAAGGAACAACGACCTTGTCATGGAGCCCAATACAACCTATAAATCGTGTAATATGTACGGAGAAGTAAACGTGTGTGAACAGCCTACAATGAGTAGAGCTCGAGACAATAAGGCTTATAAGCCACAAGTGGAATGTGTTAAGAAAATGTTATTGATCGCAGAGATTCATGTTATATAAGTAAGTAAGCGGATAACGAACCACTGCTTCAAGAGTGGGGATACCTCATGATATGTGAGACCGCAACAACGGTAGTTATGCGAACTAAGTTCAGGAAATGTGTTAAGAGTTGACCATGTTGTCACTACGAAAGGAGTTACACCAGTTGTGGAGACTGAAAGAGTGATAAGTCTAGTAGCAACCACCATAGGTGTGGGATGCCAAATGCGTAATGAACAACGCTCAAGGAGCATAAAGACTCGAAGAATAAAGTATTCAACAGTCAGCCGAGTAAGTGGCAAAACATAATGTAATTGCGGAAGCTAATATAATAGTGGATGCAGAGCGAGTTAATGATTATACAATAAGTAACCGCACGGTGCGCAGTAAGCGACCGTTGCATAAGCATTGTTAAATAATAATGTGGCAAATAAGACCAGTTATGAGTGAAACTCAATGGACATACAAGGTAAGTGATAACAACCGACTGGGCAATAAGCCAATGGTCGGTACTATGTGATAAGGAACACAGTATGAATTCCTATTGCAATCGCATAAGAGATTTACTGTCAAGAGTTTACGCCTCTGCACTCTGTATGACTGAGTGTTTTGGTATTGCACTTGCGCGGTAATGATCGAGTGTGATAGCTAGGAAGTTTGGGAAATGTTAATCATGATGGAAGAACAAAGACTTATAATGTGATAAGACCAATGCACAAGAAATGCAAGGTCGTACCAATGAAAGAACATTGGTACAGAACCAAATGTGGAGACATGATTAAAATAAGTGACTACAGTAGCACTACATGCCAAACACCGGTATGGAACATACCTTAATTGTTGGAAATAACCGAAAGAGTACTACTCATTAGGTAGTAGCTCAAATTCAACCGACAATAAGTCGGAAGAAATCAAGTAAGTCATTGTGGAATACATTAAATTATCATGGAAGTAGATAGGAAGTATGTAACTCACCGAGTTCGCTCACGGTAAGAAATACCACGCGTCGGTTGAGAACCCGTTATTACCAAGATGAAGGTGATAATCGGAGATGTACAATATGGTAAGAATGACGCATGGGGGCAAACTAAGCCATAAAGTTACCAAGAGTTGCGCAACAGAAACTAGTGAGCCAACAATTCAAGGGTTGGATGTGTGTAGCGAATATGAGTGGATGGCTATTTATTAACGACTAGAAACTCCACAGGCCAGAACCGAAACTGGCTACGAGTTAAACAAACTCTGGTGAAAATTCTTGGTTTAGGGACTAAACCGCCAATATGGTTAAGATCCTCTAACCAGAACACGCTGTATAACAGACCGCGTGGAGATAAAACACTTCACGACGGTAGAACATTTTAAACCAATGTTAAGTGATTGATTACGTGGGCGTAATCCCTTTTAAGGGGGGTAGAGCGCAAAACCGTTTAGTGTGTTTTACCGTACAAGTGTACGTGAACTATGGTGTGCATAGCACAAAATGATTTGTTTTGATGATTGGTGCGTGTCTTACATAAACATACGCATTCATTCATGGTTTAATTGTGGTAATTGCGCACAGAAGATGCGAATACCATGGTAACAAGTGTGTTATTTTGTTAATAGATGTGTGTGAAAGTACAGATATAAGGGAGTAAAGAGACTCCCGGGGAAATAAAACCCCGACTATGTATGTTCATATAATACTAAATGTAAAACCGTGTATTGTATTTTGATAAAGTATATATATACAAGTATTGTGATGTATGAAGAGGTATGACACCGATATAGAACTAGTAAGAATTAAAATTCCCTAGGTAACTCGGATTAAGTTGAATTTGGGTGATGATTGATAGACGGAGTTCTATCCCTTGGGATGTAATGATTATGATCTAGATGGATTAAAAGATAGAAAATGGTACATGCTTGAATTAGCTGTTGTTCGAAATGAAGTGGGAGGTGAAACTTGATTATCATGAGATCAAGGGAAGCCGAACACAAATTGGGGGGAAAGATAATTCAACACTGATGCTGTCACATCAGGGTTGGATGAATCTTGAAACTCCCTATAAGTGGTCACAAATAATCACATCAAGAATAAGATGCAATTAACAATAATTGGACTTGGAGTTGTATTGAGTTTTCAAAAGAGTTTTAAATTGGGTTTCAAATTTTCAATTGGTACTTTCAAGACTTCAATTAATACTCTAAGATTTTAAGTGGTATTTTCAAAGGAAGGACTACTTTACTTGACCTTGAAAAAAGGATCTTCAATTGGTATTTTCCAATAAAGGATTTCATTCTACTTAACCTCATATAGAGTATTTTCGTATACTTGCTCACGAGCTGAGGACGTATGAGCCTTTGTCTTCGGACCGGTGACATGAGAAGTATATTTAAAGATGTATGCAATTGTTTTGATCTCCCAAAGGAACGGGGACCAGAAGGTGTCCATCGCGACCGGGTTCTGCGGGATCACAGTGTATATGTACTCAACATGGGTCTCGAACCCATGAAGAGATGGAAAAGGAATTTCTGGTTGATACATGCTATGACATGTTGTGTGGTATGTGTAATAATTATTATTTTGACCTTGAGTCCTAATGTGGTTAAGTCCCGGAAGTGTTATGTTATCAAGACCTATGTGTCTAAAGGATGTTATGTTATCAAGACCTACGGGTCTAAATGTTGTTATGTTACCCAGACTAAGAGTCTAAGGGTTGTTACGTACGTGCAAATGTTGTTAAGGTACCGGACCATTAAGTCCGAGGATACTATGTAAGTATGTTATGTCATGATGTATGTATGGATGTGTTACCCGGACCGTTAAGTCCGAGGTTGTGATGTAAAGTATGTTTGTTATGGAAGTTTATGTTGCAAGCAATCCCTGTGTTCTAATTCAAATGACGCTAGGGAAGTGTGAACTTTGAGGACGAAGTTCTTTTAAGGGGGGTAGATTGAAATACCCCAAACCTTATTGTGTTAATTAATTATGTAATTATAATTTCTAAGGCTAATTAAGTCCTTGAGATCATTGGTGAAGAAATGAAAACCAAAAAGAAAAAGAAAATGCGTAAAAGTCACAAAACGTGAAAACGCGTATTTAATTATTTTAGGAGGTACATAACCTTCATTAGGGTTATAAATATATTTTTATACCTTAATTACACATTAAGAACATGTGGGAAAAATTTCGGAAGAAAACGGATCCAAACAATGCGTTAAAACGCTAACGGAGTCCTAAAGTGCGTTTTTCAAGAAAATCCGAAAACGTGACTTTAAACAGTTAAATGACCCCGTAAAAATAATAGTCGATTATATAACTATAATTAAACATTAATGGGAGTTTAATAACCATTAAAATTAAAGGATTTAGAGAATTCCAGAAAACGGTCCCGGTTAGTGAATAGTGCTAACCGGGTAAATAAACGAGCGTTTCCTGTTAAAAGACGAAAAATGCTCCAGCATGTTTACAGTAGTGGGCCGGTTTTATTAAAGTAGACATCCCACTCACACAAGGCTAGTGAACAAATTAATTAAGTCAAAAAGCAAAAAAAAAGAGGGACCACTTATACCCCTCTCTCTCCTCTCATTTCTCTCTTTCCTTTTCTCTTTCCTCTCTCTCTTTCTTCCCAGCCGGCTCCCTCTTCTTCCTAAAGCCACCGATTTTTCTCCCCTTCCTCCAATGGCTACTCCAACTTCAATGCCATGCCCAAGCTCCATTTGAGCTCCAAATCAAAAACAAATCACATATTCTTCTTCCTCTCATCTTCCTCTATCATCCTCTCTTTTCGAAATTTTAAAAGGATGAAGATGACCTCCATGGGTTTTCCCCATTTGAAGAGAAAATGGCACCAATGTGAAGCTTGGAGTCTCCTCTTCCTTCTAAGGTAAAGATTTCCAAGAAAAAGTCATTTTTCCCTCATCTCTTGGTGTAATCGATTTTTCACCATTGTTGATACCTTGTTTTTCTCCTTGTTCTTGAGATCCAAATTAATCCTTCAATGGTGAAGTAATCCCCTTCTTGATTCAAGGGAGAGAATCCCTCTTAAAAACTTCAAAAAGGTAAACCCTAACTTGTGTTCTAAGCCCTTTGGTTTAATTGAGTTTTCTAAGGGTTTAGGTAATTAATTGTGTATGTTTTTGTGTTCTTGGATGTTGGGATGGAGTTTGGAAACTCCATACCCTCTTGTCCGATTTTGAAGAGATGAGGAGCAAGAGGAGAATTAAAGAGACTTGTGAAATTAAGGTAAGGAATTCACCTTAAACCTTGTTCTAAATTGTTTAAGTGTTTGGGATGGGTAAACAAATTAATGAATCCAATTTAAGGATTAAAAAAAAAAATCTGTGTAGTAATGTGTTTAGTTGGTTTTGGAGAGGTTTGTGAATTAATGTTGAGTTGAGGGCCTTAAGAGCCAAATGTTTTAAGTTTGAGGTTGATATTGTGGTTACGGAGTTTATGGTGATTATGTTGTTGTTGATGGAGTTTGAGGAATTGTTATGTGCTGTTAGAACCCTTGTGGTTTGGCTAGAATAGGGATGAAGCTGATGAGAAAAGATATGTGTGGATAAGTAAGAATTATAGGTGAGCTATGGCAAAGTTTTGGTAGGAATTGTGCATTAAAGAGTGACTTGGTGAGTGGGAGAACCAAGGTATGTATTGGGATTAGTAGAGATGGGTAATGACCATGGATTGGTAATTGGAGAGTGAGGATTGAGTTATAAAATCTGTAGCATAAAAGTAACAAAAACTTACAAGTGTTGAAGGGAGTGAGGAAAAATTGTGTATATGGATTTAGAAATGAGTAAGGTATTTGGGGGATGAACCGAGGTAGTTTTGAGGGCCTAAGTAGTGTTAAAATATGTGGGATTAAGTGTAGGAAAATTGGGGAAGTAATGGGTAAAAGAGCGGACTGAAAACATATTTTAAAACTGAAGTACTGGGCCGGACCGGACTTGCGACCGGACTTGCAAGTTCGGTCGAGCCCAGATTTACAAAGACGGGAAACCTTCTGGAATCGACCGGACTTGCGACCGGACATGCAAGTTCGGTCGGACCAGAAAATTCTCCCGTCAGAAACCTTCTGGAATCGACCGGACTTGCGACCGGACTTGCAAGTTCGGTCGAGCCAGAAAATTTCCCGTACTGGTAGCTACTGGAATGGACCGGACTTGCAAGGTCGGTCGCAAGTCCGGTCGAGTCAAAAAATTTTTTTTACTATATGATTATAATAATCATATGTATATATATATATATATGCCTATACACATATATGCATATATATGTGGTAGTACACTGCAATTGAAATAATAAAGGTAAGAAAGTAAGTATATGAGTATGAAAACAAGTGTAAAAGTAACCAAGCAAGTCGAGAGTATAAGAACATTAAGTACACCGGGATAACGGGGTAAGTACGGAAGTAATAGAAGCTTACATACCGTAAGACTTTGTTGTTAATAAAACATTTTAAATATCACCAGTTGTTCGAAAACTATCCGGGGAGCGTGAGATGACGCGTTGGAGTGAACCCTCGGGAACACGGCAGAGTAACCCATGGTGTAAGGTATGGTTTTCTTGCAACCTGTGTCCTACCGGATTACACCGGCTTGTATGCCAATGTGTTTTTCTGTGTGTTTGCCACCTTGCAAGATAAAGCATGAAATGAGTTTATAGTAATTCATTATTGTGGCGTAAGTAATTCCGATACCGCTTAACCCTAGTTATGTGTTAAATAATAGTTAACCGACCTTAGGTTCACATAAGAGATCGGTATTCGGAATAAACGTCCCAACCCACGGGAACGTTCTAACTACGGCTATCCGCGCGTTTGTGTATGTTGTGACTATGTGTGATGTATGTGACTTTGTTTTGTGTGTTGTTGCTATCGGATACAGTTATCCATGTTTGTTAAAAAGGGATGTTACTCCCCTTCTGGTCTAACAGAGTTAGTAACACAATGTGATGTATGTATGTGATGAGTTCCATAAAGGAACCTTTAACTAATATGTATATGTTATGTATGGTGAGGAATCCGGTCGTTCCGGTCGCGCGTGTTGTTTGGGAGTTAATGTATATATGTGAATTAACTCCCATCCTGTTATGTTAGGGTTGTTTTCCTTCATTGGATTTCGACCTCCCATTAGCTTAGCCAAAGCTTACCTACCCAACTTCCAATTGGGTAGGTGTAACACCCCTAATACGCACATGATACTAAATGAAATCGCAGCGGAATTAATTAACTAAACAGTAACTAACGCTTCGGTGCTACAACGCCGTCAACCACCCACGTGGTTGACAAGGCAGAATAAATACAAGTGTACCGGTCTGATGATCAGACTCCCGAGCATAAAACTAAACCATAAATACATCATATACAATACCGAGTGTTTACATATTCATCACTGTATCACATCACTGTTAACTGCCACAACCAAATATATAACACGCCACGGGAGCACAGGCGCATCCCGGGCCAACATCCAAAAGTATACAAAAGTAAACCTGCATCCTAGGATCTAAAGCCACTCCGCTTCTTCGATCCTCATCCTGCAGTATAAGAAATATGGATCCCCCGAGGGGGTCAGCAACCCTTGGCTGGTATGGCTAACGCGTAGCCCATCGACTACCGGGATACGCGCAACTAATTGTCATGATAACATGGCATTCATTTATATACATAACATAACATAACATAACATGTGGCATAGCAACAATAGTGCACAGCACAACAACACATACACAGTGGATCTTCGTTCCACAATAACAAACCACAAGGGTCAAATAACACAAGAGCCTAGAGAGTGATTCACTCTCATGTTAAGCTCGTTAAACACACTCATTACCGTTCTGTTAGACGAACGAGTAACTTAAGTCACAGATGGTTCGGATTTAGTGACCCGAACACACCACACAAACACATGTTCCCACTAAACCGATCATAAGTCAGAATAGGTAAGCTTTGGAAGAAGCTAGCGGGAGATCGAACGCCAATTTAAGGAGAACAATCTTAACAACATAAGAGTCGAATCTGATTCAGATATCTACTCTTAACTTACATGCATGACCGGACAACCGGATTTCCTCACTTCCCAGTTAACACTTGTTAGAAGTTCATAGTGGAACTTAACAACCAACACACAATAGGTGGTAAGTCATGTTAGACACACACAAGGGAAATGAGTCACAACATAACATCACAATAATTTGAACAACTGTAAACTCATTACATGTTTAAGTCTTACAACGTCATAAACACACAGAAAAACATACAACACACAAGCCGGTGTAAACCGGTAGGCAACAGACTGCAAGAAAACCATACCTTGGTCCTTGCCTCGTTTGGTTTCCTCCGTAGGTCACTCCTATACATAATTAATAACGTCGGTTAATTATTTATTTAACTTCAAACTTACTAAGTATTTAACATGATTGTATGACATGTTTTAATGTCTATCTTACCCTAGGTTACCTTCATTATACACTCTAGGGTTAACTACATAGGTCACATTCTTTTCTGTTTTTTTTTTTACAAGTTTAGGTCTGACCGACCTTGCCGACCGAACTTACCCAAGTTCGGTCGATTCCAGAACACATTTCCGTCAAAATTTTCTACTCCGACCGACCTTGTAAGTTCGGTCGCATGTTCGGTCTTTTCCCGAGAGTTTCTTCCCTTTGTAAATTTAGCCCGACCGAACTTGCCAAGTCCGGTCCTATGTTCGGTCGATTCCAGTAACTCAATCCGTACACAAAACACAAGCCCGACCGACCTTGCAAGTCCGGTCCCCAAGGTGGTCCATTCCAGAAGCCAATTCTCGCAGGGTAAACTGGGCTCGACCGACCTTGCAAGTTCGGTCGCAAGTTCGGTCTGGCCCAGACCCTTGTTTTCCTTTTTTACATTCAACTCCAAACTTCACCCCATATACCCTAGTGCACCCTAACCTCATTTAGGCACTTCAAATACACCTTAAGACATCCTTAAACACTCATAAAACTCATTTTCTAATTCCTTAAGCCTTTACTTATTTCCTTGTAAAATTCCTTAACACTTACAACATTTTATACTAGGTTTCTAAATGGTGTTTCTCACCTATGATAACTACTATCCCAAAATGCTTTCTCCTCATCTTAACATCATCTCTTAAGCATTATTTCTCACAACTAACTCCTTATGTCATTCTTGAAGTTCTTTTCCAAGTTTACACTTTCTCCTTATTTACCAAAGTTTGCCTAAGTCTTTACCTAAGTCCAAAATGACTTTGGTACATACTAAAACCTCAAGATCATGCCTAAGTCCTTCTCACATCTTAAATCACCTTAATGCATGTTTCTTTCACAAGGAAAACACTTAACCATTCTAAATACTCCTTAACTCATCAATCTCATTTTAACTCCTAGAACTTCACATTTATTACCTAAATTTCGACATAGGTTCTCCTAGAACATTACTAAACCAAAACACATTGTTTTTACCAACAAACAACCAAGAACACTAAAAATCCATCAAGCACTTATTATACACAAACTCCACTCACAAAGCACTACATCACAATATAGTGCATAATTTAAATTGCATGGCACTTAGGCCCTTAAATGACATGGCTCTTAGGCCCTTAAGATGCATAAATCATAAACACTGAATTTCCACAATATATTTGCCTTTAACCTGCAAATACACTCAACAACACATATGCCTTTTACTAAGCTCTTGAGAACACTTTACTAAGTCATTCACCATTTGCTCTTTAGGTAGTTTTAACAAGCATTATAAGCTCATTTCTCCTAAGGCATTAAACAACATTTGGTTAGTAGATTTACCTCTTTTCCAAACAACTTCTTTCTTGTTTCCTTTAAAAACCGGTAGGGTATTTGATTCTTTGACAAGTTCTAAACAATATACAAACATTATAATGAGTATTCAAGCTATAAGCTCCATCTCATTGTAAACCCTAATTTTACATTGTTTCAAAAACATTAATGTAGTTGTTTTACCTTGCTCTTTGAAGAGAGAGTTGAATATATAACAAGAGAGGACTCCACCTAGTCCATGAAGAGTTGGAATGAAGCTAGAACAAGGTCACACAAAGAGCTCCTTCAATATGTATTTTCGGTCACAACAAAAACATGAAGGAAATGAAGTTTTTATTTGAGATTCCTTACCTAGAAGCAAAGGAGAGTAACAATATGTAAAAATACAAGCTCAAGCTCCTTCAATGGAGGAACTCCATGGCACCGAAATGGTGGTCTTGGAATTTTAAGAAGATAGGAATGAAGAGCTTGATGAGAGGAAGAGATTGGTGGTGTTTGTTTTTGATTTGAACAAGTGAGCAAGATTTTACAAGAGATCAAAGAGGAGTTTTAATGGAGGTGGTGTGGTATTACCGTGGAAGAGAAGGAAGAAGAGGGTGTGGAGCCGTGTGAACAAGGAAGGAAATGAGAGAATGAGATAGAATTTGCTTTTGAAGATATTTATACCTTATAAAGTAAAAAGTAGTTTATTTACTTATCATTACTTACTTAATACATTAATAAGAGAGTGGTGAGTCACCACACTTAAGAAAACCGGCCCCCATTTATACTTAGGGGTAATATAGTCTTTATTTGTCAATTTAATTACTTATACAAACATATGTTACAAAATAGCTTATAAAAATCACTATTCATGAAAACAAGGCACATAGAAGTGAAAATTTTGATTTCCCATTGATATAGACATCCAAATGTGATATTATATAGTACACATATATATTTAAGAGTAATGATGGACATCTAGCCACTCAAAACTCATTTACAAGACAATTTTTCAAAAATGTGCTTTAAGACTCCTTAAAGCACATTTTGTGTTTAAACTTGTTTTCAAGCTTGGTTTTCTTTGGTAATTGGTTAAATATGTTCATTAGTGTATAAATGAGGTCTTGGTAAGTTCATTAGGTCTTAACCAAGTTTATCCCAAGCTTAGAGCACATTTTGGCTCTTATTGACTTTAAAGCACATTTTGTGTTTTCTTTTGTTCAAATTTGTTTACTAATGTTTCTAAGACTCTTTTTAGTCTTAATACACCATATTTAAGTGTTTATACAATATATTAAGGTTTGTGGTATTTCAATCTACCCCCCTTAAAAGAACTTTGCCCTCAAAGTTCATACTTCCACATATCCTAAATATTAGAACACGGGAATACTTATAAACAATACTTCCATACATCATTAACAACATACTTACATAACATTGGACACCTGGTCCATACAACATAACATCGGGTACATAACATTGGACGCAAGGTCCATACAACATTATCCACATCATTCAGACACAACGGTCTGTAACATAACAACATAACATAGACGATGTATTCAAATACACGTCGTACACACATAACCGAAACGGCTCTACCCCCCTTAAAAAGGGGTACGCCCCGTACCCTATACACATAAGGACTAAGAAGTAAACAATGACGGGTACTTCGCCTTCATCTTATCTTCCAGCTCCCAAGTGGCCTCCTCAACGTCCTGGTTAGACCAAAGAACTTTCACCAGTCTCACGGACTTATGGCGAGTGTCTCGAGTCTTAGCATCCAGAATCCGTACCGGAGTCTCCACTGATCGCATGGTCGGCTCTAAAGTTAGCCTTTCAGGCTGAAGCACATGAGACGGATGAGACATATACTTCTTCAACTGGGACACATGAAATACATCATGTACCTTGCCCAGCTCGGCGGGTAGGTCTAGTCTATAGGCTACCGGGCCGATCCGCTCCGTCACAACATAAGGCCCCACATACTTTGGGCTCAACTTGCCCTTCTGGCCAAAACGAAATACTCCCTTCATGGGGGATACTCTCAAAAATACCTGATCGCCCACGGCGAACTCCAGGTCACGTCTGCGCACATCTGCGTACGACTTCTGTCTATCCTGAGCTGCCTTCATGTTAGCCCGGATCTGGCGAACTTCTGCCTGGACTTGTTCAAGATACTCTGGTCCTATAATGACCGTCTCACTCGACTCATCCCAGCATAATGGCGTGCGGCATGGTCTACCGTACAAGGCCTGGAAGGGAGACATCTTGATCGAAGCATGATAACTGTTGTTGTAACTAAACTCGATCAGATGTAACTTATCAATCCAGCTGGTCTGAAAGTCAAGTGCACAAGCACGTAGCATATCCTCAAGTGTCTGAATGGTGCGCTCACTCTGACCATCGGTCTGTGGGTGAAACGCTGTACTCAATTTCAGTTCAGTACCCACTGCCTCTCGTGTAGACTTCCAATATCTGGATAAGAATCTGGTGTCTCTGTCAGATACAATCGTTTTCGGTACACCATGATGTCTTACAATTTCTTTATCAAAGAGTTCTGCCAATCTTGCCACTTTCCAAGTGTCCTTCATCGGAATGAATCGGGCCACTTTGGTCAGTCGGTCAACTACAACCCATATCATATTCAGACCTCCCCTTGTAGGCGGAAGCCCTACTACAAAGTCCATGGAGATATCATGGAACTTCCACTCAGGCACTGGCATTGGCTGTACCATACCAGGCCGTCGGTGCTCAAACTTGACCTTCTGGCAAGTGAGACACCTCAACACATAATCACTTACATCTTTCTTCATTCCAGTCCACCAAAAATACCTTTTCACACTCTTATACATCTTTGAAGCTCCGGGGTGAATCGAAGTAGTAGAACAATGGGATTCACTCAATATGCGCTCCTTCAACTCAGCGCCACTCCTAGGTATACACAATCGGCCATTCAGCCTAATCAGGTCATCATCGTGGAGTCTGAAGTCGTACTTCTGACCCTCGAATGTGCCGTCAATAAGCTTCTGCCGGATCTCCAGCATATACTGATCCGTCATCTGAGCGCTCCGCACCTCTTCAACCAAGCCAGTATGAGAGACTAGCGAATGGAGAGAGTGTGCTCGGCGACTCAGTGCGTCAGCTACCACATTTGCCTTACCCTCTTTGTATTGCAGATTAATATCGTAGTCATTCAGAAATTCAACCCACCTTCTTTGCCTCATGTTCAACTCTTTCTGAGTGAACAAGTACTTTAAGCTTTTGTGGTCAGAATAAATCGTCACACTTACCCCATACAAATAATGTCGCCATATCTTCAATGCAAAGACAATGGCACCCAATTCTAAGTCGTGGGTAGGGTAGTTCTCCTCATGCTTCTTCAGCTGACGGGAGGCGTATGCTACGACCTTCCCGTGCTGCATCAATACACAACCCATACCTCTGCCTGATGCGTCGCAGTAGACCTCAAAACCATCTGGACCGTCTGGTATAGTCAGGACTGGTGCAGATGTCAGAGCATCCTTGAGACTCGCGAAAGAACTCTCACAGTCGACTGTCCACTCGAATGGTGCATCCTTCTTCATTAAGGAAGTCATCGGCTTCGAGACACTGGAGAAGTCCTTCACAAACCTCCTATAATAACCTGCCAGACCGAGGAAGCTCCTGATATCAGTGACTGTCTTCGGCCTAGGCTAGGTGCGCACAGCATCAATCTTTGCCGGATCAACAGCGATCCCGGCCTCAGAAATCACATGTCCAAGGAAGGATACTTGGTTCAACCAAAATTCACATTTCGAAAACTTTGCATACAACTGGTTCCTCCTCAATGTTTGTAACACATTTCTCAGGTGGCTTTCATGCTCACCTCGTGATTTAGAATACACAAGAATATCATCGATGAAGACTACCACTGATTTGTCCAACTGATCTTGGAACAAACGGTTCATTAAGTCCATGAACTTTGCTGGTGCATTCGATAAGCCAAACGGCATAACTGTGAACTCATAATGCCCATACCTCGTTCTGAAAGCTATCTTTTCGATATCACTATCACGGATGGCAATCTGATGGTATCCGGAACGTAAGTCTATCTTGGAGAATACTGATGCACCCCTCAGCTGATCAAATAGATCGTCGATGCGTGGTAAAGGGTAACGGTTTTTCACCGTAACAGCATTCAGCTCCCGATAATCAATACACAGGCGGAGGCTACCGTCCTTCTTCTTCACGAAGAGGACCGGCGCTCCCCATGGTGAAACACTAGGGCGGATAAAGCCCTTGTCGAGTAGGTCTCTCAGCTGCTCCTTGAGCTCTGTCATCTCTGCTGGAGCCATACGATAAGGTGCTTTCGCAATGGGTCCAGTGCCCGGAACTAAGTCGATCTCAAACTCAACCTCTCGTGCTGGCGGCATGCCCGGCAGTTCCTTAGGAAATACATCAGGAAACTCCGACACTACCGGCACATCTGGGCTAAACTCAGGGTCTCTCTCTATGTCCTGGACATAGCAGAGGTATACATCACTCCCTCGTCGTAACTCACGATACATGGCCATGGCGGTGATGATATGTGTCGAAGGCTCCCTGGGCCTCTGGCGGTATGATATGGTAACCCCAGATGGACTCCGAAGAAGCAGTCGATGCTCGCACATAGGATTCTGCCCTTGTACCGCTCCACCAGTTCATCCCGACAATCACATCAATCCAAGTCCGTCGAACTCTATCAAGTCGATCGGGAACTCTTCACCTCTGATTCTTACAATGACATCGGTGGTAGCGGGTACACCTGATCCGCTCTTTCGATGGGAGAGTGACCAAGAAGTCTGGCATCTCCTCTCCATCTAACCCCAGCCTCTTCGCAAAAGATAGCGAAACAAATGTGTGTGAGGCTCCAGAGTCGAACAAGATCGATGCATCCACGCCATTCACTGGAAAGGTACCGGTGAGGATCGTGCCGCTCTTGCCGGCTTCTGCCTCATTGCAGACACTCAGTGTACCTCCCGTTCCGAGTGCACAGCCTAATTCATTGGCAAACTAATAAGTACTGGGTAACAACACGGTTGATATACTTCAATAACTCCACTTTATTCATTAACACTTCCTCTTTACAACATCGTTGGTTTACATGGTTGATATAACTTAACACATACATAACTTCCTTAACATATACTGGCTTAACACATTACAAAAGTATACAAGGCTTTAGAATTGTCTGAAGGTCAAATTCAAACGTCCGGGTTTCATGTGTGTGGCATTGATCACTGCCGACGGTGCGGTATTCAGTTTGATCTTCCTGATGCCATGATATAGCATCCTTGACTGCCCACCCATAACTAGCACATCTCCTGACTTTAGTATTAACTTCCTTGCGAGATCAACACGCTTCTGCTCGCCATACACAAACACTACGGTATCACCAATGGACCAAGACACCACGGGTACTCCCTTACTTAGAGACTCGGGTGACTCGTCCTTATCTTGGTGTAAACCTAACCGTCCACCTTTCTGGTAGAAGTTCACAATACACAAATCTGCTTCCACATTTGGAATCGAATCCGTTTCAACTTGTTGAGCAATTCCCACGGCGTGATTAACAACCGCACGGAACTCCTCAGGTATACTTGGTACTGTTGCTCCATCTTCAGCTCGCACTTCTTGATATGACTTGGTGTAAGGGTTCCAGTCCTTACCCATGCACATCATCTTCAATTGCATTCTTGATCCGTTCGGATATTCAGGTGTGTAGAAACCTCCAGGTTTAGCTCCAAGTTCGTCGCATCGTCTGATGATATGGATTTGTGCTTCCGGTGTCAGGTATCCATTTAAAAGTATCATACCTGGCTGGATAACCTGACATTGCTCCATTGGAAAGTCGGTGATGTTGATGGTGGTTTCTTCAGGGTTTGGTGTGGGTGGGATTGGATAACATATATTGAAGGTTCCTTTAAGTTTAGAATTATCTAATTAGGTGTCTTTCACACTACACTTTGACTCCTTACTCACATGATAATACACTTGAACTCACTAATACACATAAGCATGAAATGCGGTATGCAATCACTTATTACATTCAACAGTTTAGGCGGTACCTGGTCTAGAAGAGGGCCCTGGCGCCTCAGACCGGTCCACCACATTCAGGGTGGCCTTGCTAGGTCCCGACCCCTTCCCCTTCTGGGAATCAGTATGCCTCTGATCAGTGGGTGGCTGGTTAGCCGTCTTCGGGCCATCAATAGCTGCTGTGGCCTTACCCTTCCACTGCCCCTTGGGCTTGTTGACTCTGCTGTTGGGGTTCCGGTAACACTCGTGGTCACGGTGACCCCACTTCTCGCAGTAACGACACTGCACCTCATTTCCTTTGCAGTCCTTGCCGGGGTGGTCTCCATTGCACCACTTACAGTAATAGTGGCGCTCCGGTCCAGAGCCCGTGCTAGCTGCTAATACAATACACACTCAGTACTTGTTTCACAACTTATCAACATACACATCAACTTATCACACAAGATTAAACAATTACCCTTAGGTGGGTAAGAGCGTAGGGGCTTCGCCGCATAAGCATATGTGAGCTTCAGTGGCTCCTCAGCTGTGGTGGTTTGGGCTTGGCCCTTGTCACCCTGGTGCTGACTCTTCTGGGGCTGGGGATAAGGTTTCTTTCTTCTTCTCCCCCGTACCCCTGCGGACTCTGGCCCTCGCTCGTGGCCTTGCGCTTGTGCGCATTCTCCTCGTCCCTCAGACGGACGGTGATCTCCACCTTAGCAGCGGCATGATAGCACTCCTGAATTTAGGATGGTCAGTCATGCCCCGCAATACATACTCACAAACTCACATTATACTCACTTGTAGACTACACATATTCACATCGCTCTTTACTTAAATTACCTGCAAGGTAGTATACTCAGCTGGCCCCATCCCATAGCGAAGACGGTGGCTGAGACCGTTATAGAAACGGTTTACCAGCACCCGGTTCGAGTATCCCAGATCCGGTAACAGGTGGACAAGGCCGGTGAAGGCAGTGTAATACTCATCAACCGACACCTTGTCCCCTGCCTCAGACTATCCAGCTCAAGGCGCTTGGCCTCTTGAACGTGCATAGGGTAGTATTTGGCTCGCAGTAGAGCCGTGTACTCCCTCCATCCAAACTGAGGATCCGCCATCCGGTCCTCTCTCACAAGTTTCCACCAATTCTGTGCTGAACCCTTCAGGTAGTAAGCGGCAAGACGGACCTTAGCCTCTGAAGGTACAGCCAAGGTCTCGTAGTGGTCTCCAACTCGGAGATGTACGCCTCCAGCTTACGTGGGTCGGTCTCCCCATGAAATGAAGGGGGTCTCAAGTCTGCCAATGCCTTGACCCAGTTGGTCTCTCGTGGCGGTGGCGGTGGTGGTTGAACTCCGGGCATCTGCCCCTGCTGTATCGCAGCCACAAGCTGGGGTACCATCTGGGCCAGCGGCTGCTACAGCCTCAGCCATAACCTGGCCGTAGTATTCTCGCCCTGGTCACCCACATTACCGTACCACTTCCGCGGCCTCTACCACGCGGTCTACCTGCCATCTGTATTCACATGAATATTCATTAGCAATATGCTTGCACACTTATCAGTCCAACGGTTGTAACGCTTCTCGACAACAAGGTATCTCCACAATTAGTTAGTGGTTAACCTTTCCATAATGTTCACTGAAGTAACTGTAGTTAGGTTTCTTAACTCGGTATATTCCTAAGCTCGGTATTCTAGTCATCAGAGCGATACTTCGCTCTGATACCACTTTTTGTAACACCCCTAATACGCACATGATACTAAATGAAATCGCAGCGGAATAAATAACTAAACAGTAACTAACGCTTCGGTGCTACAACGCCGTCAACCACCCACGTGGTTGACAAGGCAGAATAAATACAAGTGTACCGGTCTGATGATCAGACTCCCGAGCATAAAACTAAACCATAAATACATCATATACAATACCGAGTGTTTACATATTCTCACTGTATCACATCACTGTTAACTGCACAACCAAATATATAACGCCACGGGAGCACAGGCGCATCCCGGGCCAACATCCAAAAGTATACAAAAGTAAACCTCATCCTAGGATCTAAGCCACTCCGCTTCTTCGATCCTCATCCTGCAGTATAAGAAATATGGATCCCCCGAGGGGGTCAGCAACCCTTGGCTGGTATGGCTAACGCGCAGCCCATCGGCTACCGGGATACGCGCAACTAATTGTCATGATAACATGGCATTCATTTATACATAACATAACATAACATAACATGTGGCATAGCAACAATAGTGCACAGCACAACAACACATACACAGTGGATCTTCGTTCCACAATAACAAACCACAAGGGTCAAATAACACAAGAGCCTAGAGAGTGATTCACTCTCATGTTAAGCTCGTTAAACACACTCATTACCGTTCTGTTAGACGAACGAGTAACTTAAGTCACAGATGGTTCGGATTTAGTGACCCGAACACACCACACAAACACATGTTCCCACTAAACCGATCATAAGTCAGAATAGGTAAGCTTTAGAAGAAGCTATCGGGAGATCGAACGCCAAATTAAGGAGAACAATCTTAATAACATAAGAGTCGAATCTGATTCAGATATCTACTCTTAACTTACATGCATGACCGGACAACCGGATTCCTCACTTCCCAGTTAACACTTGTTAGAAGTTCATAGTGGAACTTAACAACCAACACATAGGTGGTAAGTCATGTTAGACACACAAGGGAAATGAGTCACAACATAACATCACAATATGAACAACTGTAAACTCATTACATGTTTAAGTCTTATAACGTCATAAACACACAGAAAAACATACACACACAAGCCGGTGTAAACCGTAGGCAACAGACTGCAAGAAAACCATACCTTGGTCCTTGCCTCGTTTGGTTTCCTCCGTAGGTCACTCCTATACATATTAATAACGTCGGTTAATTATTTATTAACTTCAAACTTACTAAGTATTTAACATGATTGTATGACATGTTTAATGTCTATCTTACCCTAGGTTACCTTCATTATACACCTAGGGTTAACTACATAGGTCACATTCTTTTCTGTTTTTTTTTTTTTTACAAGTTTAGGTCCGACCGACCTTGCCGACCGAACTTACCCAAGTTCGGTCGATTCCAGAACACATTTCCGTCAAAATTTTCTACTCCGACCGACCTTGTAAGTTCGGTCCATGTTCGGTCTTTTCCCGAGAGTTTCTTCCCTTTGTAAATTTAGCCCGACCGACTTGCCAAGTCCGGTCCTATGTTCGGTCGATTCCAGTAACTCAATCCGTACACAAAACAAGCCCGACCGACCTTGCAAGTCCGGTCCCCAAGGTCGGTCCATTCCAGAAGCCAATTCTCGCAGGGTAAACTGGGCTCGACCGACCTTGCAAGTTCGGTCGCAAGTTCGGTCTGGCCCAGACCCTTGTTTTCCTTTTTACATTCAACTCCAAACTTCACCCCATATACCCTAGTGCACCCTAACCTCATTTAGGCACTTCAAATACACCTTAGACATCCTTAAACACTCATAAAACTCATTTTCTAATTCCTTAAGCCTTTACTTATTTCCTTGTAAAATTCCTAACACTTACAACATTTTACTAGTTTTTCAATGGTGTTTTCTCACCTATGATAACTACTATCCCAAAATGCTTTCTCCTCATCTTAACATCATCTCTTAAGCATCATTTCTCACAACTAACTCCTTATGTCATTCTTGAAATTCTTTTCCAAGTTTACACTTTCCTCCTTATTTACCAAAGTTTGCCTAAGTCTTTACCTAAGTCCAAAATGACTTTGGTACATACTAAAACCTCAAGCTCATGCCTAAGTCCTTCTCACTCTTAAATCACCTTAATGCATGTTTCTTTCACAAGGAAAACACTTAACCATTCTAAACTCCTTAACTTCAATCTCATTTTAACTCCTAGAACTTCACATTTATTACCTAAATTTCGACATAGGTTCTCCTAGAACATTACTAAACCAAAACACATTGTTTTTACCAACAAACAACCAAGAACACTAAAAATCCATCAAGCACTTATTATACACAAAACTCCACTCATAAAGCACTACATCACAATATAGTGCATAATTTAAATTGCATGGCACTTAGGCCCTTAAATGACATGGCTCTTAGGCCCTTAAGATGCATAAATCATAAACACTGAATTTCCACAATATATTTGCCTTTAACCTGCAAATACACTCAACAACACATATGCCTTTTCTAAGCTCTTGAGAACACTTTACTAAGTTCATTCACCATTTGCTCTTTAGGTAGTTTTAACAAGCATTATAAGCTCATTTCTCCTAAGGCATTAACAACATTAGGTTAGTAGATTTACCTCTTTTCCAAACACTTCTTTCTTGTTTCCTTTAAAAACCGGTAGGGTATTTGATTCTTTGACAAGTTCTAAACAATATACAAATTATAATGAGTATTCAAGCTATAAGCTCATCTCATTGTAAACCCTAATTTTACATTGTTTCAAAAACATTAATGTAGTTGTTTTACCTTGCTCTTTGAAGAGAGTTGAATATCTAACAAGAGAGGACTCCCCTAGTCCATGAAGAGTTGGAATGAAGCTAGAACAAGGTCACCCAAAGAGCTCCTTCAATATGTATTTTCGGTCACAACAAAACTGAAGGAAATGAAGTTTTTATTTGAGATTCCTTACCTAGAAGCAAGGAGAGTAACAATATTAAAATACAATCAAGCTCCTTCAATGTGGAGGAACTCCATGGCACCGAAATGGTGGTCTTGGAATTTTAAGAAGATAGAATGAAGAGCTTGATGAGAGGAAGATTGGTGGTGTTTGTTTTTGATTTGAACAAGTGAGCAAGATTTTACAAAGATCAAAGAGGAGTTTAATGGAGGTGGTGGTATTACCGTGGAAGAGAAGAAGAAGAGGTGTGAGCCGTGTGAACAAGGAAGGAAATGAGAGAATGAGATAGAATTTGCTTTTGAAGATATTTATACCTTATAAAGTAAAAAGTAGTTTATTTACTTATCATTACTTACTTAATACATTAATAAGAGAGTGGTGAGTCACCACACTTAAGAAAACCGGCCCCCATTTATACTTAGGGGTAATATAGTCTTTATTTGTCAATTTAATTACTTATACAAACATATGTTACAAAATAGCTTATAAAAATCACTATTCATGAAAACAAGGCACATAGAAGTGAAATTTTTGATTTCCCATTGATATAGACATCCAAATGTGATATTATATAGTACACATATATATTTAAGAGTAATGATGGACATCTAGCCACTCAAAACTCATTTACAAGACAATTTTTCAAAAATGTGCTTTAAGACTCCTTAAAGCACATTTTGTGTTTAAACTTGTTTTCAAGCTTGGTTTTCTTTGGTAATTGGTTAAATATGTTCATTAGTGTATAAATGAGGTCTTGTTAAGTTCATTAGGTCTTAACCAAGTTTATCCCAAGCTTAGAGCACATTTTGGCTCTTATTGACTTTAAAGCACATTTTGTGTTTTCTTTTGTTCAAATTTGTTTACTAATGTTTCTAAGACTCTTTTTAGTCTTAATACACCATATTTAAGTGTTTATACAATATATTAAGGTTTGGGGTATTTCAGTAGGGGGAAATCATGTGTAATGTTGGTAGGGTGTTGATGCCTAAGTTCGCTTCGACTCCCTCTTTGTTATGTTACGGTTGTTTTTCCTCCTTGAATTACAACCACCCACAAGCTTAACCAAGACTTACCTACCCCATCATTATTGGAGCTAGGGGGAAATTGTGCAAGGTGTGATCGGTCCTATATGAGGCCACCATACCTAAGTAAAGAAAATGTATGTATGTTGTGCTCGGGCTTAAATCACCCCGGCACTCCCTAAGTAAAGTTATGTTCTCTAAGAAGAATGAAATTAAGTTGTGTGTATGTTACCAAGTGAAGTGTGTGGTTATGTTGTGTGTGCTAATCTTGTGCTTGTGTCCTACTAATGGATGTTTGCTTTTAAGCATGAAGTATGTGTGTAGTTGTGTATGTTTAAATAAAATCAATCGCATGCTAAGACGACAATTAGTTGTGCGTGGCCCGGTAGCATGCGGGCTGCGGGATTACCATACCAGCAAAGGTGCTGAGCCCCTTGGGGGCCACCCTTTTCTTCTTTTTCTTGTTTCAGGTACAAGGAATTGGAAAGTTGTTCGTGAGTAGGACGGGGTAGTTGTTGTATGTGGTAGTCATGTGAGATGTGGATGTATTGTAGGTGTAAGACCGAAATTGTGTCGGCGTGAGTTAGCAAATACTCGGTACAGTTGTAATGTAAGTGTATATTGAATGTGGACATGGAACGGGATTTATATGTAGTTGCTCGGGAGTTTAGTCCATCAGACCGGCACAATGTATGTATGTTAGCCTTGTTAGCCACGTGGGTGGCTAATGGCGTGTAACACCAAGGAGTTAAGTTATGTTGTGAGTTGTGATTTCCGCTGCAAGGTGTTGTTAAGTGAGTTGTTAGTAGTTGGGGTGTTACATGTATGAACAATTTCGTACCCGCAAGATGAAACCCAGCAGCCTACTCCAGGAGGGGTGAGCCAGTTCCCTGGAATGGAACGGGTACAATTCTCTAAAACAATAAATTAAAACATAACTCTTCAAATAAAACAGTAACATGAAAACAAACCCTTACAAGTAAACAGAGAGAAAGCACTTCAAAACAATCAAGTTATAGAGAAAAGAGAACAAGGCGAAGATTGAGATAAAGGACTTTAAAACCAAGTCATCCACTTAAGAGGTCACACCATAAAGTTAGTAAGCATTCATTGTTGATGTTAGAACCAATTCTGGCAAAGAAGAGAAAGACTCAGGTAGTCACAAAGGACTAGGAATGATATGAATATCCATAACCCGTGGTAGACAGTTTATATCTCCACCATTCAGAAAGTTGTTTCCCATAGACAAACATATTCAAGAGTGGAATAAAACCAACTGGGAGAGATGGCCCCCACCGCCAGTCAGTTGTCCACAAGGACGAGGTAAACAGACCTCCACTGCTAGTTGCCCACATGGACGAGGTATAGCAGACCTCCGCTGCCACCGACCCGTTCTCAGTCATTGGTGAAAAGTGTGTGCACCACTTAATAGAAAGATTCCATACTCAATAAGGCTGATCAAACTTGACTCATGGATGAAACAATACCCATAGTCTAAAGGAAGAATTTACCAAGATTCGATATTTTCCCATATTCCTAGCTATCCCACTAGATCATTAACTGCACAAGTGCAATACCAAAACACTCAGTCCTACAGAGTGCAGAGGCGTAAACCCTTTGCAGATAATATCTCATGAAACAACTAGATAGGAAGAACCAGTAACCTTGCAAGTTTACATTCAAGGCTCACTTAGTCACATCAAGCCGAGTTAGTCCCACAAGCAGTTTTCCTTTTGAAAATTCATTTAAGCTCAATTAGCATTTTTCAAAAACGTCTCTTAAGTCTGTTAGCAGAAGTATCTGAGTACGAGAAATCGTACCTGATTAACGCTGTAGCAGTTCTAGTAGACTCGTGCAAACATTCAACATCACTCTGTGGAACATTAAAGATAGTCTATTATCAATAACTTATATCCTAAGTTAAACTTAAACAAATTCCTCACTCTTATTTCTAAATCTCAATTATCTTGTAAGCCCTCGCTTAAATGTTATGTATAACCTCTGACTTATTTTAGAATGTTGTATAGCCCAAGGTTGTAAGATCAAGGAATGTATTTTATTAACACTTGTTAATGGTTCCACACTTATCCACTTACTAATACTTAACCATAATTCTCACATTCAAGACTTTTGAGACCTTTATATCATAAGTGCATTTTATATTACTCAATTAATCTTAGAATCTCAATAATAATTCTTAAGCTCTATACCTTTATTCTTACTTAAGACAAACATCGTATTATGACCTATGATGAGTTTATCCTAGAATACTATACTATTATTTCACAATGTAATGATTATGTATTTTATCAATATCTACTAGATCACCCATTATGATTAAGTATTCCCCTTAGCTTAATTAAGATCTACATCCTGTATATTGGAATCATAGTGTTGTAGATGCATTTAATTATAACTTAATTGAGCTATTAAACTCAATTATCTTATCTTTAGTTCAGAATGACTTTTTATTACAACCATCTACAATCTTGTCATAAGATGTTAAATTAATTTTCATCTTGAAATAACTATATCATAATTAACTTAGACTTATCGAACTCTTACATTTAGTATTCACAAGGTATATATTTGCTTTATCATTACCTATATAATAAGGTGTTTTAAGATAACCTTTTATGTATCCTTACATACATTTAATTTCCTAAATGTTTTATTTTTACACACATTCCCTCCATAGACTATGTATAATCCTTTTATACTAAACTTCAATAAACTTAAGTCTTAAATACGTTTTAAATTGTTTACAAAACCTAAGGTTTCAAAGGAATAACTTAATAAATAAATTCCCTTTATTATGTTTTAGGATAAGCATTATATCTTAACATAAGGTAAAATTTATCTAAGAATTAAATTCTCATTCATAAGTGAAATTGTCAATTATTTAATAAGATCATCTATTCTGAAAAATCCTCATACCTTATATTCAAATGACATATTAATATTTTCAATGTCGTAAAGTAGATCAATATAATCTCTTATGTAACTTAGTTTCATCTAATTAAAGGTTCAAAGGTTTTAAGTATCTAATTTCTATTTGCAAACCTTTTATAAGTTCAAACTATTGAATACATCTCTCAATTATAAACTCACATTCTGAACTTTGGTAATTAAGGTTATAAATGTATTTTATATGGCTTATATAATTCTAAGAAACTTAAGGATTATTATATAGATTAATTTACTAATCATAGTTTAATATAGTTTTATATCATAATCCTTTTTAATGATTTTATCTTAAAACATTAGGTTATTGTTCAATACTATAAATGTTATGAAATGATTAAATCTAGACTTATTAATCCACTTCTCATTTAAATGTAAAAGTATTTCATTTATTTTATTATTGATTATGTAATAGGATCTATTTGTGTAACATTTTATGTAATCTAATTACAAATTTTCCTAAGTTTTAACTTATTAATTACTTCATATTCTATTTTCTATAAGGTATTTTATTCCTTTTATTTATTCTTTCGTTATCTATATATTAAGATTTATTTAAGAAATTCTTTACGTAGCTTTACTGTATTTAATTACTCCTACTAACTTGTATACACATCTTTATCTAATATATGATTTATAACATAAGGTATTTCCCTTAGTTTCAATTCAGTATGTTAGCTTCTATAGTATATATTTAACATAAAATTAGATAAACTTTAATTCCTTTATTTAACCTAAGATAATCCTTTATTTCTTTTATTTCTTTATTTCACCTCAAAATTTCATACCTAAGATATATATTAACATTTTGTACTAAATGTTAGTTTAGCCTTATTATATTATTTTCAACCTATAAAGTTTATTATCCAACTATACTTTAATTTTCATTACATTAAAACCATATATCATAAGGTAACTTATAAAAATTTCAGAAAAACTGTTTTTAGACCTATTTCCTTTTGTCTAAAATTCTCAAATTTAATATATAGTAATTGTGATATTTTAGACATATTATAAAAATTTTATTTCATAAAAATCTCTTTGTTAATTATCTAAATAATCCATAATACTCAAAACTTGCAAAAATTATAACTTACGTTTAAAAACTCAAAACCTATATTATTTTACATGAAAAAACTAGATTTTATAAGGAACCTATGATTAAAATTTCGTGTCAAAATACATAAGGGAAGGTCATCAAATTAATCTAGCAAGTTAGAGTATTATTTTGTGTTTCACATTAACTTAATACATTATTAACCCCTATGTTTTAATCTTGGCCGTCCATCCTCATAAACCATGATCCGATGCTCAGGAACGCACGAGTTCATCAGATAAACCTTAAAACACTTCGAATGGGAATTGATTGATTCCTCTCAATCTACAGAACCAAATTCGTTGATTTTTGTTTCCTTCGACTCGAAATTAAAAGACGAATCCAATGGTACTAATTTCGTGAGCTATAATGCAAGGAGCAAGAAGATCGATTCTGGGTAATTCGACTAGGGTTTATACCCGGTTTCGGTTTGAATTTCAACAAATTCTCTCAATGTAGTGCATTATATGTTAAATTGATAGGTGGGTATGTTCGGGAATGCAAAACGAGTGACATTATCGGAGTAATTTGATCGGAAACATACCGGAATAGCACCTGCGAGGAGAATCGGATTCGATTTTCTGGAAAATTGATATTTTATGTGCAGACCAAGTAGGCTACTTCACGGATCAACTCGTGCTAACTGAGAAGGATTCGATCCACGAAACCTACCACATTTTAAACTAGGTATGTAACTCTAAACATGAGTGGAAGAATCATTGATATTGATGAACTAGAGATAAAGTTACAGATCTCACAAGATCCGATTTTACCTAGTCGGTTCTGGAAAAAGTCTGGGCTAAAACCTGACGTGATCGAGTTGGGAACTTTAGACGCCTCGATCTTCCACACGATTGAGAACGAGCCTTGGTTGTTAGAAGGAAAGTTGTTGAGGAGTTAAAGATCTACAAAATGAGCTATAGAACGCGAACTTTCATTCATGGATGAAGAAGCTATGATAAAATGAAGTTTACCTTAACAAATGGATTTCTGGAAATTCTGGGTTGCAGATTCTCGGGAAGGCAACTTCAGATCTAATTTTTGACGAATGTGGGGCGAGTTAGGTCAAGTGTGAGTAATGGTTAAAAACTAGGTTAAAAGGAGAAGAGAATGGTGGAGGTTTGACGGCAATTGGATGAATAAAATGAAAGTTATGGTTGTCTAAATATGTGCACACGATCTGATAGTTGCTGAGAATACTTAGGCGTTTTTTTGTGGAACACTAGCTTGGGCGCGACTTCCGAGGTGGTGGATGAGTCAGCAGGACTTGGACACGTCATCTTTCTTCAAAATTTTGGCTCTAAACTTCATTATATCATAACTTTGGCTAGGATGATCCGTTTTTAATATTTTTATTCAATCTTCTTGGTTTTCCATAACCTTTTTATTGGTATAGGTTTCATAGTCTAGTTTGACCATTCTAAAAAAGTCAACCCTAGCAAGGCTTAAGAAGCTTTGAGGTTTCTATGATTTTATATTGACTTATGATTCAAATAAATGCTCCAAATATTTCTAAAATCTTTATAATATAATTGGAGTGTCTAGAAATTTTTCCAAGATTTATTGACTTATAATTCTTATTACTAAATTCATAATACCATATAATAATTTAGTGTTTAATAGTAATATTTAGGGTTTAATAAAAGAAATCCCCTAAATTAATTTAGATTAATTTAGGGGATTTCAGTCTACCCCCCTTAAAAAAACTTTGTCTCGAAGTTTAAAATCAACTAATAGTTACTCACACCGCTTCGGGTGTGCTGGCAAGAATTCCAAGATATTTCATAGATAGAAGTCGAGAGTCGCACAATGTGCAAGTACATAATGTGTAAACCAAGTACATAAACCTCTCCATCACCCTACTAATAAAACAACAGGGCATAATCTGGATGAGGTGACAAAGAAAGATTATGCACTACCCCCCCCCCCTAAAAGAGAGCTTCATCCCGAAGTTTAAGATTATCTACCAACTACTCACACCCCTTCAGGTGTGCGGGTAAACTAAATATCAAGTTGTATTACAAGCTCTAAAATGTATATCAAACAATCAAACCACTCAAGGGTTTTATCCAATGACAATTCCAAACCACAATTTCCATTTCATCATTCCTCATCCTTAAATAAGGATTCATTCCACTCAAGATCAACCATAAACCAAACCAAAATATCTCATAATTAGCATCCAGTTGATGCAAGAGGTAAATGACATGAACTACCACTCAGAACACATTATCCAACAAGGTTATTTCAGAAACCAATCACAACAATATGCATGGACCATACTGGACTTCCAAACATTTAGTTTCTGTTTTCTTTAATTACTTGATGTTTATTTCAAACACCACATTCAAAGAATTCAACACCTTATTATCAAGCTTTGTTGTAAATTTTATTGCACTATTGATTTTATCTATGATTGTTATATATCTGTATCTCCTGATTGTTATGTATTTGTATTTTCTTGGTTGTTATAAAATTTTATTTTATGATTATTATCTATTCATTTTATGATTGGTACGAAGATATGTCCATTATATGTTCATTTTATATGATATGCTTATTTTATGAGGATGTCGTACCCCCCCCCCCTTAAAAATAGGGTACGACCCATACCCGTCTCGTAATAATGGAGTGAAATTTAAACTCATTTTTAAGGGGCAAAATATTTTACATCTCCTATGGAGATTCCTCCTTCAAGGATACAGTTCATTGTCTGTAACACCCCAACCGCTAATCCTATGCTTACCGTCCAATTGTCCTCTTAATCCTATCAGTACGCAGCGGAATATTTCTACTTACTACGGCGGGTGATACAACGCCGCTAACCGCCCATACGGCTAGCAAGGCTATTACTACTTACAGTAACGGTCTGATGAACATGATATACCGAGCTACTAAATCACTTACCAAAATACCATATGCCAAATACTTACATCCTGGATCACCGAGTATTTAAAGTGTATACTTACATCCCTTTCCAATCCTTCCAAAAGAATGAGTTTAATCACCTACTCATCTATACCAATGCTCCATTCCATCCATGTCCAAAAAGGTGTACCCAATGGTACACCGGCTAACAAAACTCACAGCCGTGTACTACTTAGTACACCATTCTCAATTTCATTGTTTACAGACAAAAAGAAGACAAAAGAAATCAAAGACCTAGCTACATCTCTTCATGGCCTTCATCCTTCTCTTATACCTGCGTGTAGTAAAAATGGTGCCCCAAGGGGCTCAGCAAACGCTGCGTATAAACTCCGCATATACCGCGTGCTAGCTAGGGCACGCCGACTATTTGACGTCCACTAAACATGCTGTTCATTTATTTCATACATACATGCTTTGCATACAACATACATTCATTCACAATACATTATTCACTCCAAGGCAACAATACAATAATGCTCACAATACTTACCTTCACAAAGTTAGCCAAATTACGCATCCGGGTTAATCGGAATGCTATTTACTCTTTTACTCATTTCAAATTACTTATTCTTACTTACACTTACTTACTTTCAATTACTTTACTTACTCATTCTTACTTACTTACTTACTTATACTCAAGTTAAGTCGTCGGGACCTCCGGCCCTGGGGACTACTCCGTCCCACCTCCGGGATTTACTTGACTCACCAATCTGGGATGCTACCCACTTAAGGGATTTGGGCCGCGGACCAGTTTAAGAGTCAGGAATCGGATCCAACCTCTTGTGTCTCCTCATCCTCACGCATGGCCGAAACTATATCGGACTTCTACTCATTCCAATTTAATTACCAATTTAAGTTAGGATGGTTAGCTTGTTAGGAATAAGTTAGAAGTCCATTCACACAAATAATCGGTCACGATGCAATACAACATACATACACACATTCATTATCATCCATACATTTCATGAATTATACAAACTAAGATTTAAGAAAAATATTCACAACATACAACACTACATATTCACAAGTATGCATATTAACTCCGATTCGTGCATTTATCTTATTTGGTGATCAATTAGCACACAACACACAAATCAGAGTAACCAAGATAGCATACGGGGCATGAGGAATCCATACCGTTCACCGTCGTACTTGTATCCCAACTTTCCTTCGGTGTCACAAATCAAATCCTATGATATACATACAATTGAACGATTAATCTAACTATCATTAACTTAACTCATACTTACTATGTCCTTATACTTCTTACACTTACACATTACTTACTTATTTTTCATTACCTTAAGTTTTATTTTCTTACTTAAGATTGGCATGCTTACATACATATACATATATATACACGTGGGTATACATATATATATATATATATATAATTATTATTTAATTTAAAATTTTTTTTTTGTATGACTCGACCGACCTTACCCTGGGTCGGTCCCAAGGTCGGTCGAAGTCAGTAAGGAATTACGCTGGAAAATTACAGGGCCGACCGACCTTGCAAGTCCGGTCCCAAGGTCGGTCCATTCCAGTGAATTACCGGGTGAAATTTTTTAGCCCGACCGACCTTGCAAGTCCGGTCACAAGGTCGGTCCATTCCAGTAGCTTACTCGACGGAAAAGTTTTGAGTCGACCGACCTTGCAAGTCCGGTCACAAGGTCGGTCCATTCCAGTAGGTTACAGACGGGAGAATTTTTCTGGTCCGACCGAACTTGCAAGTCCGGTCGCAAGTTCGGTCCATTCCAGAAGCTTTCCGTCTTTGTAAATCTGGGCTCGACCGACCTTGCAAGTCCGGTCCCAAGGTCGGTCCGGCCCAGTATTTGCATTTTTATTTCTGTTTTCAGTCCCCTCTTTTACCCATTACTTCCCCATTGTTCCTACACTTAATCCCACATGTTTTCACACTTATTTAACCTCCTAATACACCTTAGTTCATTCATTAACTCTCTACACATTTCTATATTAATTCACTCGCATAATTTTCCAAAGTTCAACTTAACACTCACCTTGTTTCTTCCCTTACTACATTATGCTACAGATTTTGACAATTACACTCCTCTTCTATATCTCCCTCTTCTATTGACATTTCTAACACTCCTAATGCATTTAGATTGCATTATCTACCTCTCTCAACTTACCCTCCATCTTTCTCTATTAAAATCTGTTACAACACTTATTAGTCACCTAGCTCCTAATACACTAAGTGTTCTAATCCTAGGCAAATTTTGCCATAGTCTCCCCTACATTTTTACACTCTCACCACATTGTTTATTCACACATTATCATCATCTCACATGTTTTCAACAACATTAATACACAAGACTTCCATATACCATTTCCAACACTAAACACTACCAAAAATTCCTGCACATATCATTCAATTCCCAATCTGTTTTTGACAGTTTTTAAAATGTCTTTAAAGGTTTTAAAAGCTTATTTCCTCCTACACATTACACTACTACTATACTAACATTTTACAATACCCATTTTCATTTCTAAAAAAAATCTATTACATAACCATTTACAAAGCTATACCAAGATGAGCTTAATTACCTTGTTTCCTTCTTCTAGATTTTCTTTCTCCTTCTCTCTTGCTTCCTCCTTCTTCCTTCTCTCTATCTACCGGTTATGGTACTTCAACAAGTCTAACATTATAACCCATACATACACACCATTTCAATAATAAAACTAACCCTAAACATTGTTCAAGCTTTAATGTAAATTTCTAGGGTTTAGAGATATATTACCTTCCTAGGGTCTATGTAATGCTTGGAGTGGCTCAGGAACAAGATTCCAACTCCACCAAAATGCCAAAATCGGCTAGGATACAAGGAACAACAAGAGCTTAGTTTCTAAATTTCGTTTTGCCCACAAGGGCTAGAAAAAGATGGAGTTTCAAGAAGATTTTTACCTTAAAAGAACAAGGAGAAGAAGGTGGTGCTAATGGTAGTCTTGAAGCTCCAAATGGGGCATACCCATAAAAACGAAAATGTTGGTTTTCGAATTTTGAAAGGATGGAAATGTAGCTCTTGATGAGAGGATTCCAATGGTATAATTTTTATAATTTTTGGAAGAGATTAAAGGGAGTAACAAGAGGAGAGAAGTAGAGGTTTGTGGGGGTTTTCTCAATTCACCATTGTTGTCGCTGGAGAAGGAAGAAAAATAGAGAGGAGGGCAGTGTGTATACGTGAGTGAAGAAGAATAAGATAGGAGAGAGAGTAAAAGTGAGGTAGTGTAGTTACTTTATTGTTTTTGTCTTTTATTAATAAGAGGAGAGTGTGAGAGAGTGTGAGAGGGGGGGGGGGGGGGATGGAACCGGCCCACACAGCACACACACACAAAATTTACATTTTAATTTTAAAAGTGGACACATAAGTTTTGGTTATTTATGTTTCTACCCCACAACTTCCCGTTTTCGACAGTTTTTTACTAATCCCTCGTTTTATTGATTTTATTGGTTCTAAAGCCTCACTAATATTTATTAATGATTATTTAGTTGACCAAAATTGTTACGAGTCTATTTGACCCGCTTAAAGACACGTTTTCCCGGTTACCTCGAAAAACGTGCTTTAAGATTCGGTAATGTTTTTAATCCGTTTTACGGGTATGTTTTCTTCGGGATTTGTTCCCTCGTGATTATTTATACTTAATTAAGCTTCCAATTATTTATTAGCCTAATTAATCACTATTTTTAATTACGGGGTATTTCAATCTACCCCCTTAAGAAACTTTGCCCTCAAAGTTGCTCAAGGTTTAATAGTTTATTAATTCTACTCATTATGCAACCCAATTGCCATAATGTGTCTTACTACACCTATGAGTGTTTAATTCATTCCACATTGCAAGCATACACAATTCAAGCACAATACGAATTCACATACGCAATTCATCATTTCCATACATACCATCACATTCACATTACACAATACATTACATGTTACACATACACATCCATACACATACATTACACATACATACACATACGCTCCGCACTACATGTGCCATACACCACCTATTACAATACCTACACACTATGCAATGCTTACCCCGAAGCAATGCAAAAGCAAAAGGGCTTTACCCCCCTTAAAAGGGGTACGACCCGTACCCATATTGCTAAATACTAGACTATCTAGTCTATGAACAACTGTGGGTACTTAGCCTTTATGGCATCTTCCAACTCCCATGTCGCTTCTTCGACATCATGGTTAGACCATAGGACCTTCACCATTCGTATAGACTTATGACGAGTGTCTCTGGTCTTCCTATCAAGGATCCTCACGGGGGTTTCAACGTATCTCATTGTCGGCTCAATAGATAGTCTCTCAGGCTCTAGCACATGAGAAGGATCAGCGATGTACTTCTTGAGTTGTGACACATGAAATACATCATGGACACGTCCCAAGTCCTCAGGTAGTGCTAACCTGTAGGCTACGGATCCAACTCTTTCGGTGATAGCGTACGGCCCTACAAACTTTGGGCTTAGCTTGCCCTTCTGACCAAAACGGAAGACACCCTTCATAGGTGAAACACGCAAGAACACTTGGTCGCCCACAGCGAACTCAAGGTCGCGTCGTCTCACATCCGCATAGGATTTCTGTCTATCTTGGGCTGCCTTCATATTGGCTCGGATTTGTTGCACTTCCGCTTGTACTTGCTCAAGATACTCCGGTCCTATGATGACCGCTTCGCTTGACTCATCCCAACACAAGGGTGTACGGCAAGGTCTACCGTATAGAGCTTGGAAAGGCGACATCTTAATCGAGGCGTGATAGCTATTATTATACGAGAACTCGATAAGATGAAGCTTATCTAACCAACTCCTCTGAAAATCTAAGGCACATGCCCGAAGCATGTCCTCCAGTGTCTGGATGGTCCTCTCTGTCTGACCGTGGTCTGAGGATGGAAGGCGGTACTCAATTTCAATTCTGTACCCAACGCTTCCCTTGTAGCTCTCCAGTATCTCGAAAGAAATCTGGTATTACGGTCAGATACTATAGTCTTAGGGACTCCGTGATGTCTGATAATCTCCTTGTCGAATAGCTCAGCTAGCTTCACTACCTTTCAGGTGTCCTTCATCGGTATGAATCTGGCCACCTTGGTAAGGCGGTCGACTACAACCCAGATCATGTTGAGTCCTCCCCTAGCAGGTGGGAGTCCTACAACAAAATCCATGGAGATATCATGAAATTTCCACTCCGGAACTGACATTGATTGTACCATTCCGCTCGGTCTATGATGTTCAAACTTTACTTTCTGGCATGTCAAGCATCTCAATACGAATTCTGTCACATCCGATTTCATTCCATACCACCAGAAGTACCTCTTCATGTCTTTGTACATCTTGGAGGCTCCCGGATGGACTGACAATGTGGAACTGTGTGACTCCCGCAGGATGCGATCCCTTAGCTCAGCATTGCTTCGGGGGACGCATAGCCTGCCATTCAACCGAATCAAACCATCTTCATGTAGCTTGAAGTCATACTTCTTCTTTTCGAATGTACCATTCTCAATCTTTTGTCTGATTTCGGTTAGGTAAGGGTCGCTCAACTGAGCGTCTCGCACCTCGTCAACCAAGCTAGAAGAAGCGAGTAGCGAATGGAGCGAGTGTGCTCGACGGCTCAGGGCGTCGGCTACAATTTTTGCCTTCCCTTCCTTTTACTGCAAGTTGATGTCGTAATCTGAAAGAAATTCCATCCATCTTCCCTGTCTCAAATTCAGTTCTTTCTGTGTGAATACATACTGTAAGCTCTTGTGGTCGGAGTAGATGGTGATGCTTACCCCATAGAGATAGTGTCGCCATATCTTCAAGGCGAAGACAATGGCTCCTAACTCTAAGTCGTGAGTCGGGTAATTCTCCTCATGCTTTTTCAGCTGGCGGGAGGCATAAGCAACAACCTTGCCATGCTGCATGAGTACGCATCCCATTCCTTTGCCTGATGCATCACAATACACCTCAAATCCCTCTGTGCCCTCTGGAAGAGTAAGGACGGGCGCTGAGGTCAATGAGTCCTCAAGTTTCTGAAATGATAACTCGCACTCGTCTGTCCATACAAACGGTGCATCTTTCTTCATCAATGTAGTCATGGGCTTAGCGACTTTCAAGAAGTCCTTTACGAATCTCCGGTAGTAACCGGCTAGACCAAGAAAGCTCCGAATGTCGGTAACAGTCTTAGGTCTAGGCCATGATCGTACAGCTTCAATCTTAGAAGGGTCCACTGAGATACCTGCGCTCGAGATGACATGACCAAGGAATGATACCTGATCTAGCCAGAACTCACATTTGGAGAACTTCGCATACAGCTGGTTCTCATGCAGTGTCTCAAGCACTTTCCTCAAATGAATTTCATGTTCCTCTGTTGATTTGGAGTATACAAGTATGTCGTCAATGAAGACAACAACCGAAGTGTCTAACTGCTCACTGAATAGTCGATTCATGAGGTCCATGAATTTGGCTGGTGCATTTGACAAACCGAATGGCATGCCGGTGAATTCGTAGTGGCCATATCTGGTACGGAATGCCGTTTTCTCAATGTCTTGCTCTTTGATTGCAATTTGATGATACCCAGAACGGAGGTCAATCTTGGAGAAGACTGATGCTCCTTTCAGCTGATCAAATAGGTCATCGATGCGTGGTAATGGGTATTTATTCTTGACTGTGACCGCATTCAACTCGCGGTAGTCAATACAAAGGCGGAGGCTACCGTCCTTCTTCTTCACGAAGAGAACCGGTGCTCCTCAGGGTGATACGCTCGGGCGTATAAACCCTTTGTCAAGTAAATCACGTAACTGCTCCTTCAGTTCGGTCATTTCAGCAGGTGCCATGCGGTACGGTGCCCTAGCAATGGGACCGGTACCTGGCAATAGATCAATCTCAAATTCCACTGCTCTCGGTGGTGGCATGCCGGGTAGCTCTTTAGGGAATACATCAGGGAATTCAGATACTATGGTACATCATCACTGAACTCTGGATCTCTCTCCAGGTCTTGCACATAACACAGATACACTTCTTGGCCCTTTCTGAGCTCCCGGTACATAGCCATGGCAGATATAAGTGTGGTCGAAGGCTCTCTCGGTCTCTGGCGGTAAGATACGGTAACCCTAGAAGGACTCTTGAGCAGCAATCGATGCTCGGCGCAGAGGATTCTACCCTTGTGCCGCTCCAACCAATTCATTCCTATGATTAAGTCGAATCCCAATCCATTGAATTCGATGAAGGAAATGGGAAACGCTTCGTTTTTGATTTCTATGGTGGCTGATTGATAGTATTTGGTGCACTTTACTCGCTCCTTCGATGGGAGAGTAACCATAAAATTCGGTAGCTCATCCGCATCTAGCTTCAACCTCTTCACAAAAGATGGTGATACGAAGGTGTGAGAGGCGCCGGAGTCGAATAACACATTGGCATCAATGCCGTTCACTGGGACTGTTCCCGTTAAGATGGTGCCGCTTCTGCCGGCTTGTGCTTCGGTGAGGATGCTCAGGATACCTTGGTACCGAGTCCACAACCTATTGAATTCACAATTGGATAAGTATTGATGGTGGACACAAGTGGAATTAAATCAACACTGCTCTTTATTGATAAACCAACCATCATACATACCGTGTCTCTAATACACGTTACTAATAGATTACATGATACTATGAATTTAATACTTCCTAAAAGTAAGGTTCAGGCATCCTGGTTTCATGTGTGTGGCATTGATTATTGCCGGCGGTGCTGTATTCAACTTGATCTTGTTGATCCCGTGATACAGCATCCTAGAGTTTCCACCCATGATTAGGACATCTCCTGATCTCAATGCCAATTTCTCTACGAGGTCCACACGCTTCTGCCCGCTATACAGGAATACGGCGTCATCACCAATGGACCAAGACACTACGGGCACTCCTTGTTCGAGAGATTCCGCTGTCTCGTCCTTGTCTTGGTGTAACCCAAGTCGTCCTTCTTTCTCATAGAAGTTGACGATACAAAGGTCCGCTTCAAGTGCGGGGATCGGTTCATGTTCGCATTGTTGTGCCAGTTCTACTGCTTGTGTGACGAGTGTCTGAAACTCTGGTGGTATTGTCGGTGGCGTTGCTCCATCTCGTGTTCGTGTCTCTTGGTATGTCTTGGTATAAGGATTCCAATCCTTTCCCAAGCACATCATCTTCAGCTTCATCTTCGCTCCACCGGGGAATTCGGGTGTATAAAATCCACCTTGACCCGTTCCTAGCTCGTTGCATCGTCGGATGATTGAGATTTGTGCTTCGGGTGTCAGGTATCCCCTTAATAAGATCATACCTGGTCGGATGACCTGACACTGTTCGTTGGTGTAGTAGTGGTTGGTGATGTCGATCTCTTCTTGATTCAGATTTACCGGTATCGGATAACAGATACTAAAGCTTCCTATGGTTATAAATTTCATCTACGGTGAGTACTAGTTTCAACTACTTCATTTCATGCTTAATACACACTTCAATTTACTTACTCATGCATTCACTCATACAGTTACTCTACTACTTAGTCATGCTACTTCAAGGATTAAAGGTTTAGATTATTACCTGGGCCGGATTTAGAACCGGACCCATCACGGTCAATCACATGAAGGACAGGCTGCCTCTGAGGTGCACTCCGCTGAGGTCCCCGGGATCCCTGTCCCTGTGGTGCCTGCTGGGCTGGTGCATCACCAGATGCAACCTCCTTGCCTTCCCTCTGCTTGTAGCTTTGGAAGTTCCCTTTTGGCTTGGCATTCTCTGGGCATTTGTTAGCTGTATGTCACAGCTTCTGGCAATTGTAGCATTTGATCTCTCTCCCATAACAGTCTTTACCGGGATGGTCTTGGTTGCACTTTCTGCACACATAGGTGCGGCCATCTGAGAAGGTTTTGGTGACACCGGAGCCAGAACCTAAGGTTTATAGGGTTAGCACATGTGTGCGTGGATATACTAGATATGATACTGATATGAATACGAATTAGGAATAGAAGTTTACCCTTAGGTGGGTATGATCTCAGTGGCTTTGCTGCCACCGGTGCAGATGAACCAAGTTGAAGAAGCTCAACTGGTTTGCCCTGCTCAGCATGGGCACTGCTCTCACTTGGGAATTTCTTCTGGGATTGCTGAAAGAAATTTCCCTTCTTCTTTTTCCAGCTTTTACCCTGGTTCTGCTCCTCGCCATTGGTGTTCTTATTGTTGGCCTTGCGCTTAAGCACGGTTACTTCATCCCTTAATTGGCAAGTGATTTGACGCGAGAAGCCGCGTGATAACACTCCTGAAGTTTCAGGTATTAGCCGGGATTCTCATTTAAGAAAGGATAAGGAAAGATTCAAGGAATTCAAGGAATTTAAGGAATTGAAATGATACTAAGGGTTAACCGGTATTTACCTGAAGGGAGGTAAATCGTGTGTAGCCCATACCGTACCGAAGGCGATGGCTCAGACCGCCATAGAAGCGATCGACCAACACCTGGCCGATGTATCCTAGATCAGGGAGAAGGCGGAGGATATAAGTGAAAGTGCGGTAGTACTCATCCACAGACATCTTGTCTGTCATCTTCAAGGCGTCCAGCTCTAGCCTTTTCTTTGTCTTTACGTGCTCTGGATAGTATTTGGAACGGAGGAGAGATGCGAAAGACTCCCAATCGAATGTGGGGTCGCTGACGTGCTCATGCTTGATTAGCTTCCACCAATCCATAGCAGCATCCTTCAGATAATAAGCAGCAACTCTGACTCGAACTCCAGCAGGAGCTTCGAGGGTTTCGAACGCCGTCTCCATCTCGGAGATGTAGGCCTCTAGCTTAGCCGGATCACTCTCACCCCTAAAGCAAGGAGGGCGGAGTTCTGCTACAACTTTTACCCAGTTAGCTTCTCTGGGTGGAGGGGGAGGGATTGACCCCGCTTGAGTTTGTTGGTTTTGTTGAGTTTGTTGCATGGCTTGGATTACATGGGGTAGCATCTGCGCTACCGTGGCAGCGACGATTTCCGCTATCGTCTGCGTGCCGGGTCCGTCATTGCCCCCTCCTCTAGGGCGACCTGGACCTCTTCCTGACATCTGAATATTTAACATCCACATTAGGCTCCACAGAATATGACTCAAAGGTCTTGGAATTTAAACAAGGCATCGTTCCTAAGAACGTCAAGGGTATCCGTTATTAATAACGGTAGTTCCTAGTTAGGTTTCTAAGTATCCGTCTTAAGACGGTTGAAATCCTAACTCGGTAATCCCCTATGCTCGGTACTATGGACATCAGAGCGTTACTACGCTCTGATACCACTTTTTGTAACACCCCAACCGCTAATCCTATGCTTACCGTCCAATTGTCCTCTTAATCCTATCAGTACGCAGCAGAATATTTCTACTTACTACGGCGGGTGATACAACGCCGCTAACCGCCCATACGGCTAGCAAGGCTATTACTACTTACAGTAACGGTCTGATGAACATGATATACCGAGCTACTAAATCACTTACCAAAATACCATATGCCAAATACTTACATCCTGGATCACCGAGTATTTAAAGTGTATACTTACATCCCTTTCCAATCCTTCCAAAAGAATGAGTTTAATCACCTACTCATCTATACCAATGCTCCATTCCATCCATGTCCAAAAAGGTGTACCCCATGGTACACCGGCTAACAAAACTCACAGCCGTGTACTACTTAGTACACCATTCTCAATTTCATTGTTTACAGACAAAAAGAAGACAAAAGAAATCAAAGACCTAGCTACATCTCTTCATGGCCTTCATCCTTCTCTTGTACCTGCGTAGTAAAAATGGTGCCCCAAGGGGCTCAGCAAACGCTGCGTATAAACTCCGCATATACCGCGTGCTAGCTAGGGCATGCCGACTATTTGACGTCCACTAAACATGCTGTCCATTTATTTCATACATACATGCTTTGCATACAACATACATTCATTCACAATACATTATTCACCCCAAGGCAACAATACAATAATGCTCACAATACTTACCTTCACAAAGTTAGCCAAATTACGCATCCGGGTTAATCGGAATGCTATTTACTCTTTTACTCATTTCACATTACTTATTCTTACTTACACTTACTTACTTTCAATTACTTTACTTACTCATTCTTACTTACTTACTTATACTCAAGTTAAGTCGTCGGGACCTCCGGCCCTGGGGACTACTCCGTCCCACCTCCGGGATTTACTTGACTCACCAATCCGGGATGCTACCCACTTAAGGGATTTGGGCCGCGGACCAGTTTAAGAGTCAGGAATCGGATCCAACCTCTTATGTCTCCTCATCCTCACGCGTGGCCGAAACTATATCGGACTTCTACTCATTCCAATTTAATTACCAATTTAAGTTAGGATGGTTAGCTTGTTAGGAATAAGTTAGAAGTCCATTCACACAAATAATCGGTCACGATGCAATACAACATACATACACACATTCATTATCATCCATACATTTCATGAATTATACAAACTAAGATTTAAGAAAAATATTCACAACATACAAACTACATATTCACAAGTATGCATATTAACTCCGATTCGTGCATTTATCTTATTTGGTGATCAATTAGCACACAACACACAAATCAGAGTAACCAAGATAGCATACGGGGCATGAGGAATCCATACCGTTCACCGTCGTACTTGTATCCCAACTTTCCTTCGGTGTCACAAATCAAATCCTATGATATACATACAATTGAACGATTAATCTAACTATCATTAACTTAACTCATACTTACTATGTCCTTATACTTCTTACACTTACACATTACTTACTTATTTTTCATTACCTTAAGTTTTATTTTCTTACTTAAGATTGGCATGCTTACATACATATACATATATATACACGTGGGTATACATATATATATATAATTATTATTTAATTTAAATAATTTTTCTTTGTATGACTCGACCGACCTTACCCTGGGTCGGTCCCAAGGTCGGTCGAAGTCAATAAGGAATTACGCTGGAAATTACAGGGCCGACCGACCTTGCAAGTCCGGTCCAAGGTCGGTCATTCCAGTGAATTAGGGTGAAATTTTTGCCCGACCGACCTTGCAGTCCGGTCGCAAGGTCGGTCCATTCTAGTAGCTTACTCATGGAAAAATTTTGAGGACCGACCTTGCAAGTCCGGTCGCAAGGTCGGTCCATTCCAGTAGGTTACAGACGGAGAATTTTTCTGGTCCGACCGAACTTGCAAGTCCGGTCGCAAGTTCGGTCCATTCCAGAAGCTTTCCCGTCTTTGTAAATCTGGGCTCGACCGACCTTGCAGTCCGGTCCCAAGGTCAGTCCGGCCCAATATTTGCATTTTTTGTTTTCAGTCCCCATCTTTTACCCATTACTTCCCCATGTTCCTACACGTAATCCCACATGTTTTCACACTTATTTAACCTCCTAATACAACCTTAGTTCATTCATTAACTCTCTACACATTTCTATACTAATTCACTCGCATAATTTTCCAAATTTCAACTTAACACTCACTTGTTTCTTCCCTTAACATTATGCTACAGATTTTGACAATTACACTCCTCTTCTATATCTCCCTCGTTCTATTGACATTTCTAACACTCCTAATGCATTTAGATTGCGTTATCTACCTCTTCTCACTACCCTCCATTCTTTCTCTATTAAATCTGTTACAAAACTTATTAGTCACCTCGCTCCTAATACACTAAGTGTTCTAATCCTAGGCAAATTTTGCCATAGTCTCCCCTACATTTTTACACTCTCACCACATTGTTTATTCACACATTATCATCATCTCACCTGTTTTCAACAACATTAATACACAAGACTTCCATATACCATTTCCAACACTAAACACTACCAAAAATTCCTGCACATATCATTCATTCTCAATCTGTTTGTGACAGTTTTTAAAATGTCTTTAAAGGTTTTAAAAGCTTATTTCCTCCTACACATTACACTACTACTATACTAACATTTTACAATACCCATTTTCATTTCTAAAAAAAATCTGTTACATAACCATTTACAAAGCTATACCAAGATGAGCTTAATTACCTTGTTTCCTTCTTCTAGATTTTCTTTCTCCTTCTCTCTTGCTTCCTCCTTCTTCCTTCTCTCTCTCTACCGGTTATGGTACTTCAACAAGTCTAACATTATAACCCATACATACACACCATTTCAATACTAAAACTAACCCTAAACATTGTTCAAGCTTTAATGTAAATTTCTAGGGTTTAGAGATATATTACCTTTCAAGGGTCTATGTAATGCTTGGAGTGGCTCAAGAACAAGATTCCAACTCCACCAAAATGCCAAAATCGGCTAGGATACAAGGAACAACAAGAGCTTAGTTTCTAAATTTCGTTTTGCCCACAAGGGCTAGAAAAAGATGGAGTTTCAAGAAGATTTTTACCTTAAAAGAACAAGGAGAAGAAGGTGGTCCTAATGGTAGTCTTGAAGCTCCAAATGGGGCATACCCATAAAAACGAAAATGTTGGTTTTCAAATTTTGAAAGGATGGAAATGTAGCTCTTGATGAGAGGATTCCAATGGTATACTTTTTATAATTTTTGGAAGAGATTAAAGGGAGTAACAAGAGGAGAGAAGTAGAGGTTTGTGGGGGTTTTCTTAATTCACCATTGTTGTCGCTGGAGAAGGAAGAAAAATAGAGAGGAGGGCTGTGTGTATACGTGAGTGAAGAAGAATAAGATAGGAGAGAGAGTAAAAGTGAGGTAGTGTAGTTACTTTATTGTTTTTGTCTTTTATTAATAAGAGGAGAGTGTGAGAGAGTGTGAGGGGGGGGGGGGGGGGATGGAACCGGCCCACACAGCACACACACACAAAATTTACATTTTAATTTTAAAAGTGGACACATAAGTTTTGGTTATTTATGTTTCTACCCCACAACTTCCCGTTTTCGACAGTTTTTTACTAATCTCTCGTTTTATTGATTTTATTGGTCTAAAGCCTCACTAATATTTATTAATGATTATTTAGTTGACCAAAATTGTTACGAGTCTATTTGACCTGCTTAAAGACACGTTTTCCCGGTTACCTCGAAAAACGTGCTTTAAGATTCGGTAATGTTTTTAATCCGTTTTACGGGTCCGTTTTCTTCGGGATTTGTTCCCTCGTGATTATTTATACTTAATTAAGCTTCCAAATTATTTATTAGCCTAATTAATCACTATTTTTAATTACGGGGTATTTCAATTGTCTGTATATGTATACACATGGTCTAACCATCATCCAAAATTTAGTTGGTCACTCTTTTTAAATGAACTTTACGGGTTAATTGACTAGATAGTCAACATAACATCTATTTCAATCTTTGAAGTTTTGTTGGACAAAACCTTTTAGGTTTAGCACTCATCATTTAAGGTTTACTGTTTGTTACTCCTAATTCTTTTTATTGAAGGCATTAAGTGAAGTTTGAATTGTTACCTTTGGTCCAGTATCTGATGCACAATATCACTTGTTGTTATTCTGGCTTGATTGTAATTAAATCCTTTTAGTGTATCCAACACGTTTTCCTAACTCACTTTGCCTCTCTTACGATCATTGGAAAAAACAAAGTTTAGAATTCATCATTCATAAGAACATAGGTTATATTTATATATTACTAAAATAATATTTTAGTTCTCTCTTTCTTCATTTAAGTATTGGATGAAATAGGTATCAAAATCTTAAATCATGTGATTTGGAATCTATTAATTCATAAAAGAAAAATTCCATTATGATGTAATGTAATTATTTAAATGTTAGCCTTACTACAACATTCCTCTAGAAGCATTTTATAACCTAAAGTCTCTTAATTGTCATGGCTTGAAAATTCATGAGCTTATTTGAAATAGTATCATACCATATATTAAAAAAAAATTCAACGCAATTAATTTTTTCATGAAACCTTGTACTGAATTTATAACCTAAGGTACGTAAATATGTCATTTATGTTATTTTAACATATCAATTATATTAACAAGCTATAAATCAGGTGTAACATATTTGAGTAGTTTAAAATAATATTTCAGATCATATAATAATCCTAGATAATCTTTCAAAATTATTTTCAAAGGTTTATTAGCCAACCATATGTTAAAAATTTATATTATATACCTTTTAAGTTAGTTTCATGAGATTCCTTTATATAAAAATATATTTTTTGTGACTTTTCTAGTTTCAAATTGTTTTCTTTTTTTTTTCTATAATCAGCCATAGTATTTTAGACGATCATTAAGTATTTACTTCATAAAATTTACTTATTATATATTATATAATTTCACACAAGGTAGAGTTTCAGAAAGTTCTTATTAATCAAATTGTAGCTCCAAAATCTGATTTCTTTATCTTAAAATTGATTTTTTTCAAGGTAGGAACTCTATATATAAATTTGTAAGTCAAATGAATTAGTCTAGTGAAAACTCACTCACTCTTGATAATTATTATTTTCTTAAGGTTTGTTCTATGTAAGTATTCCTCTAATCATTAAATCTTAGTACTCTTCTTAGATAATGGTGGCTTTTCCTTAATATCGCTCTTAGTGTGACTTCTAAAATTTTATATAGGTATAATGTTAAACTTCCAAATAAACATAAGAATTTCCGATCTTTAAGTAATTCTCAATTTTTTTTACTAGATGCTCAATACTCCAAGTATTTAAGAATCAATGATATTTAGTTTAGTATTACTCTTTTCCTCACTCAGTCTTTAAGTAAATTCTTTTTAATGGTTTTTATATTCAATAAGGGGTAGATGTTCCACCTTGCAGTACCCAAATTTAAATCTCTTTCCTCCATAACTTGGTATGTTCCACCACTTCATCCAACATTCATATTGTTGTTGTAGGGTTATTCCAGGCTTCTCATAAAGTTTATGTGTCAACAGAAATCAACCTTAACTCAGGTTTCAACATCATTACTCTTGTGTTTTCACTCCACATGTAAGTATTTTTCACCAAGGATTTAACTCAATAAACTCTTTACATGTATGAATTTAATACTGGATCTTAAGCCATAAGTTTTGAATTGTCCAGCGTGGCTAGTAATGAAATATGCCTAGCTCAAGATTTCATGATGGTAACGTCTTACCACCAATCCTCCTCAAGTTCAACACGATCCATCACTTCCATAGAAGATTATTTCCGGTTAGATGACAAGGCTTGTCTAGTCCCTAGACTTCCAGGAGTGGGTGTGCACCCCCACTACTTTCAGCCTAGGAGTTCGTCGCACCAGGCACTTCCAGTAGGGTGTTAGGTTTAGGTATTTGCTTTCTAAAGTTAACATAGAGTTTTAATGTGGTGTACAGGTTCGGATGTTGATCTTTTCTAATATGCTACTAGTTCTTGTTAGCTTAATAAGTTTCTAGACTTAAGATTTATCCTAAACATTATCCTTAAGCAACAATTTGTACCAATTAGTTCTTGAGATTTATTTTCAAACTTTAAAGGAATTGAGATACTTATCACATAATATCAATACTAACTTAGTTATTCTAAGCTCTATTTGTATACTATTTTTAACCAAATGTATTCTTTAAAATTCTAGGAACATGTGTTCTAGCTTTTGAAGAAGTGTATTCTTAGCCATGTAATCTCCATAAGTATGCTTTTGAAAAATAGATCAATGTATGATTTATCCCAACCAAAGTCTTATCATACCCAATAGATGATGTTCCAACTTATATATTTTTTTTTCTGTAATCTCATGTTCGAACGGTATGACAGCACACCATTCTCAACAGACATTCATAAAAAAAAGTGTATAAAGAAATCATTCACAAATCCAAGAAGGGTTAGGAGTCGTGCCTTACTGGAATCCTCACTCCCAAAACTACCCCAATTCCCCGGTTTTAAGTGCACTTATATTCTAAGTATTTCACTCGGCTTGTTTTCTCAGGTTCAGAGCGTAACTACGCTCTGGTATAAATTTCTGTAACTCCCCTATTTAAAGTAAATACAGCGGAATAAAAATCTCTACTGGCGATTACAGATCATCGGGTTTCGAACACCCGGTACAAAACCTCACCAATTACTACTTACAAATGTTACAGTCTGAACTCGAGAAAACAATGTAAACACAACTTAAAATAAACAAAGTAACTCTCCATAACTCCTAATTCCCATCCCAATCACTCATACTCTTCGTGGCCACCTGTATGAACAATTTCGTACCTGCAAGATGAAACCAAGCAACCCACCCCGGGAGGGGTGAGTCAGTTCCCTGGAATGGAACTGGTACAATTCTCTAAAACAATAATTTAAAACATAACTCTTCAAATAAAACAGTAACATGAAAACAAACCCTTACAAGTAAAACAGGGAGAAAGCACTCCAAAACAATCAAGTTATAGAGAAAAGAGAACAAGGCGAAGATAGAGATAAAGGACTTTAAAACCAAGTCATCCACTTAAGAGGTCACACCATAAAGTTAGTAAGCATTCATTGTTGATGTTAGAAACAATTCTGGCTAAGAAGAGAAAGACTCAGGTAGTCACAAAGGACTAGGAATGATATGAATATCCATAACCCGTGGTAGACAGTTTATGTCTCCACCATTTCAGAAAGTTGTTTCCCATAGACAAACATACTCAAGAGTGGAATAAAAACAATAAGGAGAGATGGCCCCCACCGCCAGTCAGTTGTCCACAAGGACGAGGTAAACAGACCTCCGCTGTCAGTTGTCCACATGGACGAGGTATAGCAGACCTTAGCTGCCACCGACCCGTTCTCAGTCATCTGTGAAAAGTGTGTGTACCACTTAATAGAAATATTCCATACTCAATAAGGCTGATCAAAACTCGACTCATGGATGAAACAGTACCCATAGTCCAAAGGAAGAATTTACCAAGATTCGATATTTTCCCATATTCCTAGCTATCCCACTAGATCATTAACTGCACAAGTACAATACCAAAACACTCAGTCCTACAAAGTGCAGAGGCGTAAACCCTTTGCAGATAATATCTCATGAAACAACTAGATATGAAGAATCAGTAACAATGTAAGTTATTCATTCAAGGCTCAGTTAGTTACATCAAGCTGAGTTAGTCGCACAAGCAGTTTTCCTTTTGAAAATTCATTTAAGCTCAATTAGCGTTTTTCAAAAACGTCTCTTAAGTCTGTTAGCAGAAGTATCTGAGTATGAGAAATCGTACCTGATTAACGCTGTAGCAGTTCTAGTAGACTCGTGCAAACATTCAACAACACTCTGAGGAACATTAAAGATAGTATATTATCAATAACTTATATCCTAAGTTAAACTTAAACAAATTCCTCACTCTTATTTCTAAATCTCAATTATCTTATAAGCCCTCGCTTAAATGTTATGTATAACCTCCGACTTATTTTAGAATGTTGTATAGCCCAAGGTTGTAAGATGAAGGAATGTATTTTATTAACACTTGTTAATGGTTCCACACTTATCCACTTACTAATACTTAACCGTAATTCTCACATTCAAGACTTTTGAGACCTTTATATCATAAGTGAATTTTATATTACTCAATTGCCGTCTTGATGATTTTTGGGGCCCTGTGTTTAAATTTAAAATGGGGCCCTTATAGAATGTAACACCCCATCCAACATTTACATACTTACAACAAACTGCAGCGGAAGAACATCCTCATCACATTACTTAACTTGTTGGTGTTACACGCCGTTAGCCACCCACGTGGCTAACAAGGCTAATACATACACAATGTACCGGTCTGATGGGCTAAATTCCCGAGCAACTATACATTAGTATCCCTTTCCATTAACACACAACAACAACATACACCATATCAACTATACCGAGTATTATAAACTGGTGCCGACAACAATATCGGTCTTACTACACCTACTGTATACATACTTAAATGAATACCCATGTACAATGTCTACCCCGTCTTACTCTCGGACGGCTTCCAGCACTCTGTACCTGAAATAAGAAGAGAAGAGAAAGGGGTGGCCCCAAGGGGCTCAGCACCTTTGCTGGTATGGTAATCCCGCAGCCCACATGCTATCGGGCCACGCACAACTAATTGTCGTCTTAGCATGCAGTTGATTATATTTAAATCATGCATGTGACAATAAACACACATCACATAACATTTCGCCTCAATGGGCTCAACAACGGATAATATATCCTTACTTAATAAGTCACTCCTGGTATTCATCATGCCTAGAGTATTCCTCCTCTGATGGAGCTACTTCCTTAATAGGCGACACATACCCTTAAATCGGGTTATCCTTAAACGCCTCTTATCACAAACTGGGAATCATATCCATGATCCACACACTACACATTATACAACACACTTCACGTTATACAACACACTTCACATTATACAACCTACAACATACACTACATACAACACTTAACAATACTTTGCACGTTACTACGTACACAACAATAATACCACAATGAATACTGCATCATAGCAAAACACATAACATAACGGGAAGGGTTCTCTTAGGAACCGACCCAAACATTGTTTACACACTGGTGAGCCTAGAGAATGTTGCCAGTCTCATGATAAGCTCGTTATACAATAACAACAACACTCATTACCGTCCTAATAGTTGGACGAGTAACTTAAGTTAAGGCGGTTCGGGTTTGGAGGCCCTAACACACCACACAAACACAGGTTCCCACTAAACCGATCATAAGTCAGAATAGGTAAGCTTTGGAGTAAGCTAATGGGAGATCATAACCCGTGAGGGAAACAACCATAACAAAGAGAAGGGTAAGGCTAGGAAGGATACCCTCTCCCAAACAACGCGCGACCGGCCAAACCGGATTCCTCACTACTGTTAGTACATGCTTACTTTAGACAATACTTAGAACTCCACTATGGAGCCTGTCACATAACAACTCATACAGTATTACAACTGGGTTAAACATACAAGGGAGATCCCTACATTCACATACACATATCACACATTTAACACACGCATAGCCGTGGTTAGTACGTCCCATGGTGCGGGTCGTTTACTCCGAATACCGAACTCTCATGTGATCCTAGACTCAGTTAACTAAGGTTAACACTTTCGAGGTTAGATGGTATCGGAGTTGAACACGCCACATATATGAATTACTGTAAACTCATTACATGTTTTATCTTACAACGTGGCAAACATACAGAAAACACATTGGCATACAAGCCGGTGTAATCCGGTAGGACGCAGGTTGCAAGAAAACCATACCTGTCACCGGAGTCCACTTTATCCTGTCCATTTATGTTCCTCGAGCAATCCTCGAACAACTGTTAACATCACATGTGTTTTATTAACATTGGGGTAGCATGCTTTGTTTAGTTTCGTCTAATGCTTAACTTTCCCCGTTAACTTTGTTACATAACTTTACATTTTTAACTTGTTTTACTTTTACACTTTGATACAACTTTTCACCCACCTATTTGCCATTTAAACTCACCTAACATGTCCTCAACATTCTTATAACATCATTACCTACCAATCCCATCATTACACATCATTTCATAACCTTAAACAACATCTTTGGTCCGACCGACCCACCGACCGACCCACATCTGGGTCGGTCCATTACAGACCCCTTTTTACTTCCTTACAGTCATGCCCGTCCGACCCACGTCCGACCCACCATCCTGGGTCGGTCCATGTGCGAACATTTTCCTTCCTTTGAAACCTGACCGACCGACCCATGTCCGACCCACCCTTTTGGGTCGGACCATTACCGAACATTTCCTAACATATAACAGAGGCTCGACCGACCCACAAACTGGGTCGGCCCCTGGGTCGGTCGCCTCCTAAACTTACCCAAACTTGTCAATTCTTCACCAAACTTCTCCTAAGGCCTCTTAATGTGTTCTAACATCATTTGGCACTTCAAACACACCCTTAAGATATCCTTAAACACTCTCAAAACTATTTCTCCTAATTCCTTAAACCTTTACTTATATCTCCACTAAATTCCTAACACTTACGATGTTTTCTCCTTATGATTTCTAGGTGGTATTTCACCTATAATGACCACAACACCAAGGTGTTTCCCCCTACACCTTATCATCATCTCTCAACTTCTTTTCTTACTAACTAAATCTCCTTTTACATCATGCCTAAACATCACTTGTTCCTTGAATATCAACATTACCTAAACCTTATACAAACTCCTCCAAGACTTAAACACATCCACTAAACACATTGAATTCCTAGAACTTCCAAGACAACACCTAAATTCTTGCATCACTCTAAATCACCTTAACACATGTTTTCTTCTCAAGTAACATTGATTCACCTTTAACACTTTCTAGTTCACCAAAACTCACATTAAAACACTTAGAACTTCTTACACCTTTTTCCCAAATTTGGCCATAGTTTCTCTTGTATATACTCACATCCAACCACTTAGGTTTTCACCTTAAGTCATTCAATAATACCTAAAATCCATCAAACACATTCTTATACACAAACTTCACACATCAAGCACTACATCACAATATAGTGCATAACTTAAATTGCTTGGCACTTAGGCCCTTAAATAACATGGCTCTTAGGCCCTTAAATTGCATAAACCTTAAACACTGAATTTCCCACATTAGTAATGCCTTTGACCTGCAAATACATACACCAAAACATATGTCTTTTACTAGTCTCCTTGAGAACACTTTACTAGGTCACTCACCATTGGCTCCTTAGGTATTTTATTAAGCAAATCAAGCTCATTTTCCTAAGGCATTTAAACTACATTGAGATAGTTTGTTTACCTCTTTTTCCTCACAAATTCTTTCTTGGTTCCTTGTAAACCGGTGGAATGTTTGGTTGTTTGTCAACTTCTAAACATTATACAAACAACATAATGAGTATTCAAGCATTATGCTTCATCTCATTGTAAACCCTAGTTACACATATTGCTTTAACACATTAAGGTAATTGTTTTACCTTGGAATTGGAAGAGAACTTGAACAAGTATCAAGAGAGGACTCCTCCTAGCCCTTGGAAGATTCAAATGAAGCTAAAACAAGCAAGATAAATACACCATTGTGAGGTGAATTTTCGGACAACATGTAAACATGGAGGAAACATAGATTTTCTTTGAGTTTCCTTACCTTGAAGCAAAGGAGAACAAGAATATGTAAAAAGGTGAGCTCAAGCTCCTCCCATGGTAGTTTCTCTTGGCACCGAAATGGAGGGTTTGAAGTTTTGAAGAGACAAGATTGTAGAGCTTGGCTTAACTAAGAGAATGGTGGTGTTTGTTTTTGATTTGGTTAAGTGAGCTAGGTTTTACAAGTGTTCAAAGATGAACTTCCATGGTGGTGGTGATATATTACCGAGAGAGAACAAGAAGAGAGGAAGAAGGAGTTGAAACCGTGTGAAATGGAGAAAAGGAAGGGAGAATGAAGAGAACTTACTTTTGAGATATTTAAGTCTTAAAGCAAATAGTACTATGAGTCACATTTATTTACTTAACAAGTTAACATACTTGGTGACTCCTCACTACAAAAACCGGCCACCATTATGCCTAGGAGGGTGTTTTGGTCTTTGTTGACCAATTTAATCACTTATAACATTATATGTTACAAACTAGTTATAAAAGTCACTATTCACCTATAACAAGGCACATAGAAGTGAAATTTTTGATTTCCCACTAATATGGCCACCCAAATGTGATACTATATAGTACACATGTTAATTAAAGAGTAATGATGGACATTTAGCCATTCAAAACTCATTTACAAGACAATTTTCAAAAACGTGCTTTAAGACTCCTTAAAGCACATTTGTGTTTTAACTTGTTTTCAAGCTTGGTTTTCTTTAGTAATTGATTTAATATGTTCATTAACATATAAATAAGGTATAGGTATGACCATTAGGTCTTTTACACATTTATCCCAAGCTTAGAGCACATTTTTGCTCATATTGACTTTAAGGTATTACCTTGTGTTTGTTTGGTTTCATTGTCTACCAAAGTTTCCTAAGGACTTGTTTAGCCTTATTAAATCATAATTAAATGTATCAAGTCTTGGTAGGCTCTTTGGGTCCTAACCAAGTTCACTCATAGCTTAGAGCATGTTTTTGCTCAAACTGTGTCTTAGTGCTTTATTGCACTTTACTATGTTTTAAATTGTCCACTGATGTTTCTAAGGCACTTTTTAGCCTTTACATACCATAATTTGATATTTAAACCACATATCAAGGTTTGGGGTATTTCATAGAATTAAATTATGTAAATATAAAAAAATTAAATAAAAATATGTAGAATGAAACCCTAGCATTACATTTAAAATAAAATTGACATTATATAATTTTCTCATGACAAAATCTAAAAACAGAAAATAAAAAATGGGCCCCCAAATATCGGGGGCCCTGTTCTGTCGCCCCACTTGCACCCCCAGAGAGCCGGCCCTACTTAGAATCTCAATTATAATTCTTAAGCTCAATACCTTTATTCTTACTTTAAGACAAACATTGTATTATGACCTATGATGAGTTTATCCTAGAATACTATACTATTATTTCACAATGTAATGATTATGTATTTTTATCAATATCTACTAGATCATCCATTTTGATTAAGTCTTCCCCTTAACTTAATTAAGATCTACATCCTGTATATTTGAATCATAGTGTTGTAGATGCATTTAATTATAACATATTTGAACTATTAAACTCAATTATCTTATCTTTAGTTCAGAATGACTTTTTATTATAACCATCTAACAATCTTGTCATAAGATGTTAAATTAATTTTCATCTTGAAATAACTATATCATAATTAACTTAGACTTATCGAACTCTTACATTTAGTATTCACAAGGTATATTATTTGCTTTATCATTACCTATATAATAAGGTGTTTTAAGATAACCTTTTATGTATCCTTACATACATTTAATTTCCTAAATGTTTTATTTTTACACACATTCCCTCCATAGACTATGTATAATCCTTTTATACTAAACTTCAATAAACTTAAGTCTTAAATACGTTTTAAATTGTTTACAAAACCTAAGGTTTCAAAGGAATAACTTAATAAATTAATTCCCTTTATTATGTTTTAAGATAAGCATTATATCTTAATATAAGGTAAAATTTATCTAAGAATTAAATTCTCAATCATAAGTGAAATTGTCAATTATTTAATAAGATCATCTATTCTGAAAAATCCTCATACCTTATATTCAAATGACATATTAATATTTTCAGTGTCGTAAAGTAGATCAATATAATCTCTTATGTAACTTAGTTTCATCTAATTAAAGGTTCAAAGGTTTTAAGTATCTAATTTCTATTTGCAAACCTTTTATAAGTTCTAACTATTGAATACATCTCTTAATTATAAACTCACATTCTGAACATTGGTAACTAAGGTTATAAATGTATTTTATATGGCTTATCTAATTCTAAGAAACTTAAGGATTATTATTTAGATTAATTTACTAATCATGGTTTAATATAGTTTTATATCATAATCCTTTTTAATGATTTTTCTTAAAACATTAGGTTATTATTCAATACTATAAATGTTATGAAATGATTAAATCTAGACTTATTAATCCACTTTTCATTTTAGATGTAAAAGTATTTCTTTTATTTTATTATTGATTATGTAATAAGATCTATTGGTGTAACATTTTATGTAATCTAATTAAAATTTTCCTAAGTTTTAACTTATTAATTACTTCATATTCTATTTTCTATAAGGTATTTTATTCCTTTTATTTATTCTTTCGTTATCTATATATTAAGATTTATTTAAGAAATTCTTTACGTAGCTTTACTGTATTTAATTACTCCTACTAACTTGTATACACATCTTCATCCAATATGTGATTTATAACATATGGTATTTCCCTTAGTTTCAATTCAGTATGTTAGCTTCTATAGTATATATTTAACATAAAATTAGGTAAACTTTAATTCCTTGATTTAACCTAAGATAATCCTTTATTTCTTTATTTCAACTCAAAATTTCATACCTAAGATATATATTAACATTCTGTATTAAATGTTAGTTTAGCCTTATTATATTATTTTCAACCTATAAAGTTTATTATCCAACTATACTTTAATTTTCATTACATTAAAACCATATATCATAAGGTAACTTATGAAAATTTCAGAAAAACAGTTTTTAGACCTATTTCCTTTTGTCTACAAATTCTCAAATTTAATATATAGTAATTGTGATATTTTAGACATATTATAAAAATTTTATTTCATAAAAATCTCTTTGTTAATTATCTAAATAAATCCATAATACTCAGAACTTACAAAAATTATAACTTACATTTTAAAACTCAAAAGCCATATTATTTTACATGAAAAAAACTAGATTTTATAAGGAACCTATGGTTAAAATTTCGTGTCAAAATACATTAGGGAAGGTCATCAAATTAATCTAGCAAGTTAGAGTATTATTTTATGTTTCACATTAACTTAACACATTATTAACCCCTACGTTTTAATCTTGGTCGTCCATCCTCATAAACCATGATCCGACGCTCAGGAACGCACGAGTTCATCAGATAAACCTTAAAACACTTTGAATGGGAATTGATCGATTCCTCTCAATCTACAGAACCAAATTCGTTGATTTTTATTTCCTTCGACTCGAAATTAAAAGACGAATCCAATGGTACTAATTTCGTGAGCTATAATGCAAGGAGCAAGAAGATCGATTCTAGGTAATTCGACTAGGGTTTATACCCGGTTTCGGTTTGAATTTCAACAAATTCTCTCAATGTAGTGTATTATATGTTAAATTGATAGGTGGGTATGTTCGGGAATGCAAAAACGAGTGACATTATCGGAGTAATTTGATCGGAAACATACCGGAATAGCACCAGCGAGGAGAATCGGATTCGATTTTCTGGAAAATTGATATTTTATGTGCAGACCAAGTAGGCTACTTCACGGATCTACTCGTGCTAACTAAGAAGGATTCGATCCACGAAACCTACCACATTTTAAACTAGTTATGTAACTCTAAACATGAGTGGAAGAATCATTGAAATTGATGAACTAGAGAGAAAGTTACAGATCTCACAAGATCCGAGTTTACCTAGTCGGTTCTGGAAAAATTTGGGCTAAAACCTGACGTGATCGAGTTGGGAACTTTAGACGCCTCGATCTTCCACACGATTGAGAACGAGCCTTGGTTGTTAAAAGGAAAGTTGTAGAGGAGTTAAAGGTCTACAAAATGAGCTATAGAATGCGAACTTTCATTCATGGATGACGAAGCTATGATATAACGAAGTTTACCTTATCAAATGGATTTCTGGAAATTCTGGGTTGCAGATTCTCGGGGAGGCAACTTCAGATCTAATTTTTGACGAATGTGGGGCAAGTTAGGTCAAGTGTGAGTAATGGTTAAAAACTAGGTTAAAAGGAGACGAGAATGGTGGAGGTTTGACGACAATTGGATGAATAAAACGAAAGTTATGGTTGTCTAAAGATGGGCACACGATCTGATAGTTGCTGAGAATACTTAGGCGTTTTTGTGGAACACTGGCTTGGACGCGAATCCCGAGGTGGCGGATGAGTCAGTAGGACTTGGACACGTCATCTTTCTTCAAAATTTTGTCTCTAAACTTCATTATATCATAACTTTGGCTAGGATGATCCGTTTTTAACATTCCTATTATCAATCTTCTTGGGTTTCCATAACCTTTTTATTGGTATAGGTTTCATAGGCTGGTTTGACCATTCTCAAAAAGTCAACCCTAGCAAGGCTTAATAAGATTTAAGGTTTCTATGATTTTATATTGACTTTTATGATTCAAATAAATGCTCCAAATATTTCTAAAATCTTTATAATATAATTGGAGTGTCTAGAAATTTTTCCAAGATTTAACGACTTATAATTCTTATTATTAAATTCATAATACCATATAATAATTTAGTGTTTAATAGTATTATTTAGGGTTTAATAAAAGAAATCCCCTAAATTAATTTAGATTAATTTAGGGGTATTTCAGCATTCCTTACACCCGGTTCAACATAACGTGAATTTTCGACTTTATTGTTTGCGGCCCAAAGGCCCAGCTTAGTCAAAGTCAATAAGTAATTTTTTGGCCCGAACATTTAGATTTAGGTAATCTCTCTTTGACCCAAAAGTTGGATTATTCATCATGGTTCATTTAAGATTAGGCCCACGGAAAAGAAATCCACCTAAACTTGAAATAATTCCCGAGACTCGAAAATCTATTTAGGGATCATTCAAGATAAGGCCTTTTCCTTGAAATCCTTTTAGGCATAACAGTCTGTTCATACAATCTCTCTTGGCTCATGTGCCTCACTTCTAGCTCAAACACATTTCAGTCCAAGTGCCATATCTTCAAAACTTTCTGGCCCAAGTGCCACACTCATGACACAACTCATTTCAGCCCATAGGCCAATTCATAGCTTCGACCCACGTGCCTCACTTTTAATCCAAATCGTTTAGGCCCAAATACCTATTCACAAATATTCTAACCCATGTACCACACTTCCACAATATCCAGGCCCAGGTGCCTATCCTCAGTCTTCCGAGTACTCCAGCTCGTGTGCTTTGCATTCAGTTTGAACATATTTCGGCCTAAACGGCCCAATTTTTTATAATTTATCTTAGCCCACGTTTCCACTAACACTTGGTACCTCGTAAACAGATAAGCTCAAGCCAACCTCAAGCATGGTAGAAGAAAGAAACCCAATCAGCATGGAGGCCTAGATCATTGCTTTGGAACAAAAGTATACGACCATTATCGAAGAATTGAGAAATAAAGTCAACTCCCTCGAGGTTGGCCATTGGGAGAAAACCGCAAGAAAGACCGACAACCCCGGAAATAAGCACGACTATGTTGAAATTGACTCCGTTGGAGCCCAGGGCTCGCAAGGACATGTAGGGGAAGCAACGCCAGACAACCAACTAGCCATAGAGTTTAAAAGGGCCTTGAAGAGGATCGAGCGCATGGAAAAAGCCAACAAACCTGCTGACTTCGATTACTTTTCCATGGCATCATATCCCGAAGTCGACCTCCCCCCATAGCTGAAGCTGCCCACACTTGTCTTATACAAGGGTTCCTCGGACCCGCAAATTCATTTGGCTATGTTTGACCGGGAAATGTCCATCCTCGGGCTCAATGACATGCTGAAGGCTAAAGTTTTTACTCGTTATCTGGATGAAATTCCTCAACGTTGGTATCTCACTCAAAAAATGAATGCTAATACCTATGAGGAGGTTTGTGAAGCCTTTCTGCATCACTTCGAGTATGCTAAGAATCTTGAAGTCACTAGGTCTTATCTATCAAGCACTCGACATAATCATTATACATTCATTCATTCAAAAAGATAAAGAGAAAAAAACGATGAGCATTCATGTCTTACGAGGAAAAGAGATCGCGACATAACAGAACGACTTGTCTTTTATTTCTAAAAGGGTGAACAAGTCCAGCCAAACACCACAACTTATCTCACATGGCCCACAAAGAGGGTCAAAGCACATATTTGTTTAGTGGTTGTCAAAAAGACCATATCAGTACTGAGGACAATCTGAGTTTAGGTTCATCGTCTTTAATCTTTCATTTTAACATGTAAACTAGTCTCCGAGTGAAAGTTCACAAGAGTGTCCCGAGTGGAAAAACAATGAGCGAACGAGCATGTCATCTTTACATGAATCTGGTGAGGCCACACTCAAAGGTGAGGTAAATGGCATAACTCCAACCGAAGGAGATAATTCATAGATTTACTCTTAGACCTGTGAAAAGTAACAAAGAACATATATACAACTATCAGGAATGATAAAGCATCTAGGTACAACACCACATGGACAATAATCTTGTGACACCATGACAATAAACCCTAGGCACCCCCGCCAAGCTTTTCATATATCTCCCTTTTGATACGTTAAGCTCCACAAAACCATCCAGCCCATGATGAATATCCGACCTGGTGACCAAAGGAAGCAAGGAGCCCGACTCTTAGATGACGTCTTCACCGGTCAGAAAGAAGCAATGCCGCTACCAGCACGACAAAGCGATCCATAAATGGTCCCAGAATGACACAGGATCCGAAGAGCTCACATCAAAACAGCTCGCAAAGTTTAAAACCGGGAGACACAAGAACCCCCAAAGGCAAAGTCAAGAAAGGATAAAAAAAGGGCAAATCTGAAACGCCGCAAGGAAATCCGAATGACAAAGAAGAAGTGAAATGATGTAAGGGACAACTCCAAAGTTCAAATTCCAAAGCTCGAAAACAACATTAACGCAAAGCAGCCAAACGACTTTAGGACGAGAAAGGTGAATCTGAGAGAAGGCGCAAGTTGTAGCTTCGGTCACCTCATAAGCTCCACATACTTCAAATATCCCTTCATGGTCCTGTTGTCTTTTGTCACACCCCATGGCCACGTTATAAGCTTTAAAGACTTCCGACTTGGTAGTTGTGTGTCTAATCACGTGAAAGTAACAGGCTGAATGTGTAAATCCAACAAATGTTGAATTCAATGGTCTAAAAGTTTTGACCGTAAGTAAGAAACGAGTGCAAACACCAAACACGTTGAGTGTAGGTTAGAAGGCACCACATTGAAAAATACAAGCCTTACCCCCTAAGAGCGAGATTTGTTTCACAAATTTAATCAAAGAAAATACTAGGGGAAATATTGTCTTAAGGAAAAATATTGAGGGCAATTATTGGTTCCAACAACACCAATCGAAAGCCAAAACTTAAACCCTTCATAAGCTTTAAGCACCACCAATACCACCCCACCACCACACAGGCACGTAATAAGCCCTACCATCACAAAAAAACATCCCAGGCGCACATAAGCCCTAATCTCCACAACAAACACCACATACTCCCACAAGCGGCATGTTCATCTTCTAAGAAACAAATCACAAATCTGAAGTCTTTAGTCGGGAAATGATCATTTCACTTTCCTTCTTCAGTAGACAAAATGTTTCTCACACATTGCCACGTTTGGCACCTTTTTCAACAGTTTCTTGTTTTGGACAAGTTTCCTGCAAACACTTTGATTGCATTTTACAATTTCTGCATACATCTCATCATTGCCACGTTTGGCACTTTCATAATTGGGTTCCACCACAGTCATTTGCACGGACCATTATCATTGCATTACTTCTTGTGCAAGAATCCTTTCCGCCTCCTATACGATAATCCAAATTCAACTTTAGTACAAGACCCAGCATTTTCATCTTCCTTCAGTATGAGACCCATCATTTTCATCTTTATTCAGTACGAGACCCAGCATTTCCATCTTCACTTAGTGCGAGATCTAGCATCTTTTCAGTACAAGACCTAGTATCACTCAGTGCGAGATCGAGCATCTTTTGAGTACAAGAATTAGTATCCTTTTTAGTGCGAGACCTAGCATCTTTTTAGTGCGAGACCTAGTATCTTTTCAGTACAAGACCCAGCATTTTCATCTTCACTTAGAGCGAGACCTAGCATCTTTTCAGTACGAGACCTAGTATCCATTTCAGTGCGAGACCTAGCATCTTTTCAGTACAAGACCTAGTATCCTTTTCAGTGCGAGGCCTAGCATCTTTTCAGTGCGAGACCTAGTATCCTTTTCAGTGCGAGGCCTAGCATCTTTTCAATGCAAGACCTAGTATCATTTTCAGTGCAAGACCCAAAATTAGTGTGAGACCTAGTATCTTTCCCGTATGAGACTTCAGTGTGAGACCAGTGCGAGATTAGTGTGAGACTTCAGTGCGAGACAAGTATGAGACAGGGTGTTATCCAAGTTGGCGGGGCAGTGGTAATAATACCCCATCTTCATATTAACTTTTTAGGGAGTAACAACTAGTGGGAAGTGGCAATAAGACCCCTTGGTAATCTAGAAGTTATCCCAACACACCAGTTAGTGGGCAAAGCCAATAAGTCCCTATAGTATACCAACCAGGAGCATTAGTGTAGGATCAGATGGCTGACTCAAACCAACTCAAGGTGTTAGTCTGTGAGATGGTTTGACTCAATCGAACTAAGTATGCGGAAGCACTAGAGATGTGGAAACACTCAATCGAACTCAAATAGATACACAATATAAGTTATTTTATTTCTTTGTAAAATAAAAAAACTTACACTGCCCACTAAATAGAAAGGATCTACCCAGTGCAACTCACTTACTCACCCTACACATTACCTTATCAGCTATTTGATGAGTGTAGTGAGCCTAGGAACACCCTAGATTGAGTCTATTGATAATGGACAAACTATATTAACTAAAAATGGCAGAAAAACTCTTGTTCCTGGCGACTTTTCCCTAACATAGGAAGTATTGGGGCGGAAAAGCACAAATGCAACTGAGAATTCTATCTCTTTATATAGCAAAGCCTCTGGAGCCGTTGAGAGAGTCTGTTTATGAAATTTCTTCTTTCTGAACGTTGTAGTTACTTGTAGTTGCTTAAAATCCCTTCTTTGTGAACGTTGCTAAGCCTTGGCCCTTAATTTTCATACAATTACCAAGCAATTGGATGACTTGGCAACATTCAATGATGATTCTCACGTCTAATGTACCTGACTGACTCTGTCAGTTCTGAAATTTTAGTACCTCAATGTCTGTATTTCTATGTTTTCGGATTTAACACGTTGCTCACTTGACTGAGCGTACTGAAGCCAATATTTACTGCCAAAGGGAGTAAACATTGCACCTTAATTTTTGCAACTGATTAACGGACTCTCTCGAACTATTAGAAAGTCAACGCTTCAAATTTTACTCACACTTACATGAATTTCGATCCAAGGAAGATGGTTGATAGCCGTTCTGGTTTAGTGAATGTTGCTCCTTAAATTTCTCAACTGATGGATGAACCCACACGGATGGACTTACTCGATTTACCAGTAAAGACAGAGACTCGTTCGACCGAAGGACTCACTCGATCTTTCAGCAGGGACGGACACTTCTCTTGTTGATTGACTTGCTCGATTGTACGACTATCTTAGCAACACCTTCATACTCCAACAATTAGAACGGGTTTTGGTCCCTAGATGCACTGAACATCATTTGCATATCATCCTCATATCATCTTCATTTGCATATCATTCGCATATCATCCACATTTGCACTTCATTCATTTACAGATTCCTGACACCTTAGATGCTCGACGTAGTTTTGTCATTTTTCAGGTTCCCGACTGATAAGCCTCAGACTTATCATATATTAATACTAGTCAAAATAAGGTTAAATAACTAGTATTTATGTTATATTATACATAAAGTCTATTATTTATGTTCAGACTTATGTTTGGTGTATTTCTCATGTTAGGAATAAAACTTCTAACCAAAGGATGAGTTTTGCTGGGCATAGGGCCGGATATCCTGTAGCCGGCACAAGTGAAGAGTCGCCACCCTTTGCCAAGAGTTAGCGGTTAATTACCGTTAACAAAATGACTGATGCCGGGTATGGTGCCGGACATCTCCTGTCCGGCACAAGTACCTTTTCGCTCAGATTTGGCAGTTTTGACCGTTACAATTGAGCACGTGTTTTATAAGGTGCCGGATGACATTGACCCGGCATGACACCCGGCACACATGGAGATTTGAAGTCTATAAATAGGCCGAAATTCTCCTTATTTGTCTACACTTCAACACATCCCCTCACTCCACTCATTCTTTAATTCCGTATTCATCCAAGTGTTGGTGTCCAAGGAAGTTTTGCGCAACTTTCCACACGAAGAGAAAGAAATCCTTGTCAGGTTAAGGCTATGACCAATTCCCTTATCTCCTTTGTATTCTTTCTTTTATCTGTGTGGATGGTGGAGTAGAATTCCTTGTTATCTTTGGTTAGAAATGATTCTCTTTGTAATACATTTATGATCAATTAATAAAGTTATAAGTTTCCAAATTAGATTTCGATCTTTATGCAAAGAGTAGAATAAGTTCGCTACTTGTTCTTCTTTACTTTAAAATTCTAACAGAATGGGTTGAGAAGATCTAAGTGATCTTTGCCTTTGTCTTCTATAAATTAGGAGATGGAAACTAAGATTTATAATTAACCACTTCATTCTCCTCTTTCTTGTTCGTTTATTGGCAATAGATTTGCTAGATTCGATAATGGATTGAGAGTGTTGTTTTGACCAGAAACATGGAAAGCAATGTTGACATTTTGACACTGCCGGGTGTTTGGTGTCCGGCACATTCAATGTTCTTGAATGTGTCGTGCATCTTATGTCCGGCATCATATCCGGCGTGTTCAAAAGTTGGTTAATTCGAGACTTGTCAATTTGACTTAGTGATCATACTTGTTATTAGATTGATTATTATCCCGAATCAAGGGTAATCCATTGTAAATATCATTTAGTTAGATCACTAGATAGTTTCTTTTAATTGAATTATTATTTATCTTTTCCACCCTTTTATTAGAATAGGTAATCACCGAGGATTATGACTAATTTTCTACTAAGTCCCTTGGGTTCGATACTCTTGGTCGTAATTTACTTACCCTATGTTTCGACCGGGATTTTTGCTACCCGTAGTAGAATTGTAGGACTCTTTCATTCTTTTATTCATTTTTGTACATAGTTTTTCCCTACAAATATTTCGTTAGCACCGACACCTTGGATGCTCAGCGTAGTTTAGTTATTTTCCAGGTCTCGATGCAGACAGGAAAATGTGAGTGGTTGGAACTGACGTAGTTAAAAAAATGAAAAAGAAATTAAAAACTCAAAATACCTTACGGGCTGCAAATAAAATCCCGGTCGCAATAGTATAGTACAGTGGAAGCGACCGGATATCGAACCGTGGGACTAAAGGGGAATTATCTAATTCCTAAGCGGTGTCACAAAAAGGGGGGATTAATTGACTTGTTTTTATAAATTAAAAAGCAGATAAAATTAACTGAGTGAAAGATAAATTAAACGGGACTCTGGGTTCAGGTATATATAGTATGCTCTTTTATGCTAAGTCTACCGGTTTTATTGTGGTAGTTTGGCAAAATTCCTGTTATTATCTTGAGGACTAAATCATAGACTCAAAAGAACTCGTTTACCAGAACATGCTCGGTCTAATCCAGATTCGAGCAAAACACATGCAAACGGATTAAGTATGAGAAATTATATTTGCGTCTGAAAATACTAACTTATTAAATCATAATAAGCTTTCTACAGATTTACGGATTAATTAACCTGTCTATTTATCACGGATCTGATCAAAATAGATTTAGTAAAGCATTTTAATAAATTCATGAAATTTATTAAAAAGGCGAGAGATAAGCTTTAATCGTAACAAACTGTATTTACATTAAACCGGTAAAAGCATAATTACATAATTAAACAAACTATAAATTAACCTTCACCCAGAGTATATCCTCTTTAGCCTGACATATTAACTGGTAATATGTCAGTCAGAGGTTGGACAGAATAACAACGTAGTGGTTTTTGTGGATGAAAATGGAGTTAGATGGATATTTAATATCTAGGTGAATGGAGAGGAGATGGTGATTTTGTGGAGGTAAATTGACATGGGTTTTGGGGTGGAATGAGTTAGATATTAATGGAGGGTTGTAGGTGTATTTATAGGAAAATATGGGTAAAAGAGGGAGAAAAGGTGGTAGATTAGGCGTGTGAAGAGATAATGTTATTATCTCTTCACACTTTGTCGACATGCCCCTGTACGCTGTCATTACCGACATGTCCGAACTTGCGTCCGAACATGCATGTTCGGACATGTCGATTTTTACCGCGGTGGATTTCTCGTAATGTGTCCGAACTTGCATGTTCGGACATAACTTATTTTGGCTCTAAAATCTTCGTTTGAACTCCGATTTGATCCCCGTTTGCTGCGTCGTAATCCTCATGAGAAACTCTACATATTTACATGGCTTTTTCCTGCACTTAACATATAAAATGCATTAGTCCATAACAAAACATAAATCTAGGAAAAAGCATATAGCTGGTGGGAAACATTACTTTAAAGTGTTGCAAATAATAAGGTAATTAAACCCTAAAAGTCTATATGCTTCGCACTTATCACTCGACATCTTAGATGCTCGACTTAGTTCATTTCTTTACAGGTTCCCGACACCTTAGATGCTCGGTTTAGTTTATTCATTCTTAGTTTAGTCCACCTTTCACATTTTAGGTAGTTGACGCCTCAGAATAGCCCAATAAATTCAAACTTCTCTTTAGTAGTTGGTGCCTCAGAATAGCCTAACAAATTCAGGTTTCATTTTAAGCAGTTGACGCCTCAGAATAGTCCAACCAACTTAGACTTCTCCTTTAAGTAGCCAGCGCTTCATAATAGCTTGGTATAATCAATGAAATTTTGGCAGAAACTCGAGACAGGGAGTAGATTCTTCAAGACCGGACAAAATTTTTTAGTGTCACCCAAGCATCAACTAGCCTTTTCATTTCCATTACAAAGACTAGTTGACCGGGGGGCAATCTGTTATACCCAAAATTGTGACCCCCGGAAAAGGGTATCTTAAGAGACAAGTGCTCAACATATAACTATACCAAACATACTCAACATGAACAAATTTCACTTCCATTATTTGACAGGTCGTCTTTTCTTTACAATTCAACGCTTGCACAGTGTTAAAAGTTGATCTTTTTTCTCTTGTATATTGACAATTTATTATTTTCTCCGCATGTTAGGCCTTGTGTACTGTACTACTGCTAAAAAGTACAATAAATTTGGTATCATTTGTCCTCTTTGTATATTGACATATGTTTTTCTTGGTATGTTAGGGCTTGCCTACTGTTGAGCTTATTCTCAAATTCATAGACTAGTTGTTTTCACACATGCCTACTTTTTATATTAATGACTAATGATATCATAGTTGATGGTTGATAATTAGGAAGGTGATCAGGAAGAAGAATCACCAACCTCTGTTGCAGAAGACTCTGTTCTTGGTGTTGGTACTAGTGTTGTTTTGTTATGGTTACTACTCTTAATTATCAGCTTTGCATGACTTGCCAATCTCAAGTTCCTAGTTTTAGTTGGACTAATAATGCTTTCATCCGGTCTGTTGTAGATATCCCTAAAATACCCCAAACATAGATATGGTAATTAAATGTTAAACTATGGTAAAATAAGTCGAAAAAGAGCCTTAGAAACATTAGTAAACAAATTAAACCATAGGAAACACAATAAAGTACCATTAAGATAATTTGAGCAAAAACATGCTCTAGACTTGGGATAACCTTGTTTAGGACCCAAGGAACTTATTAAGACTTTATTAACATGCTAATAGACATGTTAAATCAATTACCAAAGAAAACCAAGCTCAAAAACAAGTTAAAACACAAATTGTGCTTTAAGGAGTCTTAAAGCACATTTTTGAAAAAATTGTCTTAGAAATGGGTTTTAAGTGGCTAAATGCCCATGATTACACCTTAATCAACATGTGTACTACATAGTATCACATTAGGAAGCCTAAATCAATGGGAAATAAAAAATTTCACAAATATGTGCACTAATTATGAATAGTGCTCAAATAGTGCTTAAATTAGACTTTGGTCAACTTTGCTTAATTAAATTATCAAACTAGCCCATAAATATCTTAACCAAGGCTTAGGGGCCGGTTTTTAGAGATGGTGAGTCATCACCCTTCCCATCCAACCAAAAGAAAGAAGAGGAAATAAAGTAAAGACTATTTACCTTTTATAACTTAAATATCTTACAAGTGTAACCTCTCTCCTCACTTTCTTCACTTCCCTCCCTTCTCCACCGTCTTCTTCCTTCATCCTCCCAAGCAAACCGGTTATGCCAGCACACCTCTCTTCTCCATCTCATTCTCTTGTCAAATACAACTCCATGCTCCAAATCGAATTCTAAGACCACCTTTATGCTAGTTAGACCAAGCCCTTCATTTCCCTCTTTTCAAATATTCAAGAACTCAAGTTTGATTCCATGGAGAATCTCCATTGAAGGAGGAAAAGCTCTACTTCTTGCACCTTGATACTCTCCTTTGCTTCAAGGTAAGAAAAGCCAAAGAAAATTCACATTTCCTTTCATTCATGTACATGGCTGAAAATCACCCTTGTGATGACTTGTCTCGCTCTTTTCATTAGCTTGATTCAATCTTCAAAAGGACTAGGAGTATTCCTACCTTGTTTCCATGTCAAGCTCTCTTTCAAATTCCAAGGTAAACATCCAATTCTAGTGTATTAAAACACTTCTTGTAATCTAGGGTTTGTTCATGAGTTTAAGTATAATTCTTGATACTCATTACCCTTATTTGTATATTGGTTGAAAGATTGACAAGTGAGTAAAGCCCTTGCCGGTTTGAAATCAAGAAAAACAAGAGAAACAACTAAGAAAATCTTGAAGAGGAAAAAGGTAAATGACCTATCCTAATGTAGTTTAGTACCTATTAGGAAATTGAGTTGTATTGTTCTATAAACAATCTAAAGAGCCAAAGGAAAATGAGTTAGTAAAGTAACCACAAGGTGGATTATAAGGGCATATGAGATTGATGTGTGTATTTGCAGGTTGAAAGCATTATATATGTGGGAAATTCAGTGTTTATGATTTATATTATTTAAGGGCCTAAGAGCCATGTCATTTAAGGGCCTAAGTTCCAAACAATTTAAGTTTATGCACTATATTGTGATTTGGTGTAGTTTAGGTGTAGTTTGTGTGTAAATACCATTCATTGAAGATTTGAATGTCTTTTGTTGTTTAAGGATGAAAAACTAAGTATTTGAGTGTAAGAATGTGCTAGCGAAGCTATGTCAAAATTTAGTGAGAAACTAAGAGTTTAAGTGTTCTAAATGAAATGTTGTGACCTAGGTTGTACTAGGAATTGTTAAGTGTTAAAATGGTGGGACAAAATGAGTTAAGGTGTTCTTGAGTGTTTAAAATGACTTAGGAATTGTATTGGAAGATTTAGAGATCAAATGGGTGATTTTGATACACCAAAGTCATGGAATGAGTGTTGTTAAGACTTGTGCAAATTTTGGTAACAAAAGAGGTATAATGCCTTGTGCAGGATTAAGTATGAACTTGTACCTTAAGGAGTTTGTGTAAAAGAGATGTAGGTGATAAATAATGCTTTGGGAGCAGTTGTGATGTTTGTGAGGCAACACTTTGGTTAGTTGAAGTTGTAGGCAAAAATCTACCACTTAGAATCCTAAGGAAAAAATGTTACAAGTGTTAGGAATTTTTGTAAGAAATTGAGTAACAAGTTTAGACAATGATTTAAGGAGGTTCAAAGTGTTATTTTGGTGTTAGAATATGCCTAAGTACATGTGTGAAGTTTGGGTAAACAATGGATGAAGAGAGCAAGTGTAACAAGACTTGCACTAGTAGAAAAAAAGTGTTTTAATGATGGCGTTTAAACCACGGTTAAATGGAAAACCGTGGTATAAAGTTTAAAAACCACGGTTTTCATAGCAACCGTCATTTAAGGTGCATACCAGAGCGCATATACCACGGTTCTTAAGGAACCGTTGTATATAAGTTAGTTATATACCACAGTTTTCAGGGCAACCGTGGTATATAGTACATGCCGGAGTGAATATACCACGGTTCTCGGTGAACCGTCGTATATAGTGTACCTTTATACCACGGTTTCTAGGCAACCGTCATTTATATTGCACATCTTACTATATTAAACCACGGTTTTTTGATGAACCGTGGTATATAGTCTAGGCGGGAATTTTAATTTTTGGCCGAAATTTAACGCGGCGCTTTCTCTCTATTCTCTTTACATATCGACGAAGCACTCTTCTTCTTCATTCTCTTCAACCTCACGGTAATTTTGGAACCCAAACTGACGAACATGCTCTGCAACTATTCTTCATTCTCTTCAACTAGCTCACGGTAATTTTTGCTACCCTAAATCGCGAACAAGGAACATGCTCGTCCTCACTAATTCTCTTGTTTTTTGGTAATTTTTGCAGCTTACACTTGCGAACAAGGAACATGCTCGTCCTCACTCACTCATTCTCACTGTTATTTTCGCAACCATAACCGGCGAACAAGGAACATGGCCTATGCCTCCATTCTTCATTCTCTTCAACTTCACGGTAATTTTGCAACCCACCGCGAACAAGGAACATACTACGCCTCCGGAACATTCTTCACTCATTATTTTGCAACCCTAAATCGCAAACAAGGAACACACATGTTCTAGCTTCTTCGAATCGCCGGCGATTTTGAAAAAAATTTCATAGACTATAAACCACGGTTATATGTATAACCGTGGTTTATTCGTTGATTTTATAGATAATATACCACGGTTTTAACCTATAACCGTCGTATAAAAGGACTTAAAACCACGGTTCTGACCTTAACCGTCGTTTAAAATCGGTGAGGACCGCGTCCAAAAACGGTCTTAAATGACGGTCATAGCAAACCGTGGTATATAGTCTACTTTTAAACGACGGTTATCAACCGTGGTATATAGGCAATTTTCTATATGCGACGGGAGCATAAACCACGGTTCCTAACCGTGGTATATAAGCAAAATAACCGTGGTTAAAAACATTTTTTCCACTAGTGTTGGAAAATACAAAATGGCAAAATCTATAGCATGGTCCGGGACTTAAGTCCAGGGAGAAGTCCCGGACCACACTAAAAAAGGGCCGAGAGTTACCTTCACCACTTGGTCCGGGACTTGAGTCTTGTACAAACTTCTGGACCACCCTGTAAAATCACCCGAGAGTTAAGCATTGACATGGTCCGGGACTTAGGGTCTGTACAAAGACCCGGACCAATGTCTAGTTTCACCCGAGAGTTTTGTTATGAGTTGGTCCAGGACCTAAGGTATGGACAAAGTCCCAGACCACTCTAAAAATGATGTTTAAGGTTAGGAAATGACATGTGATGATGGGGATTGTTAGGTATTGATGTTATATATATGATTGTTTAGGACATGTTTGGTGACTTATAATGACCATTAGGAGGGTAAACAAGTGTAAGTTTAAATGTGGAAACATGTCATATAATCATGTAAAGTACTTAGTTAGTCAGAAGTTAAATAAAGTAATTAACCGACGTGACTAATTATGTATAGGAGCTGCATTCGGTGGTCAGGGAACACAGCAGGGACCAAGGTATGGTTTTCTTGCAGTCTGTTTGCTACCGGTTTACACCGGCTTGTGTGTTTGTTTGTTTTCTGAATGTTTACGACTTTGTAAGATTTAAATCATGAAATGAGTTTACAGTTATTCTATTTATTGTGGCGTGTATGTTCTGATACCGTCTAATCTCAAATACGTGCTAACCCGTTAGCTAACCAATGTTAGGAAATTGTAAGAGAACGGTATTCGGCTTTTAACGTTTCAACTTACGGAACGTTCTAACCACGGCTATCCGTGTGTTAAATGTGAATTATGTTGTACATTGTATCCCATCTCCCTTGTGTGCCTAACTGAGCTTGAACACTTACAGTTTGAAATAATATGTTGAGTTTCCATCAACGGAACTACTAACAAGTGTATAACCAGGGGGTGAGGAATCCGGGTGTTCGGTCACGCGTGTATGTTCGGGTGTCAATATTTGGATCAGATTCGACTCTCTCCATGTTTTGATTGTTTTCCTTCTTGGATGGCAATCTCCCACAAGTTTAATTAATGACTTTCCTACCTTGACTTAAGTTTGGGGCTAGGGGGAATTTATGTACGGTGTATTTGGATCACTACATCCAACACACCTTGGGGTAAGTTAAACGTTCGACAAACCGAACGGTAACAACTTATGTAACGAGCTTAATATGAGAATGAAAACATTCTCTAGGCTCAACCAATTTGTCCAACTGTTATTTGGTTCGTTTCCTTATGCGATTCGTTCCTAGTTGTGTTGTGTATATGTTGTTGCTATGTAATGGATGTTGATATAATTATGTATGTTGTTTGTTTAAATTAACCCCATGTTATTATGAGAATTGGTTGCGTGTATCCCGGTAGCCGACGGGTTGCACGTTAATCATACCAGCCAAGGGTTGTTGAGCCCCTCTGGGGCACCATATTTATTTTGCAGGATGCGGATCGAAGAAGCAAAGTCACTTATATTCGGTGTGCAAAGAAGTACTTTTGTGTTATTTTGGATGTTGGACCCGAGATGCGCCTGTGCTCTCGTGGTTGTATAGTTTGGTAGCGTCGGAATTACTATGACGGTTTTTGTACATTACACTCGGTATAGTTTCGGGTTGTAAGTATGTGGATGTTAGTAACTAATGCTCGGGAGTCTGTGTCCATCAGAACGTGCGTATTAGCCTTGTTAGCCACGTAGGTGGCTAACGGCGTGTAACACCGTTCTTTTGGTTAGTGTTTATGTTATGATTATCTGCTACGATTTACTGTTAATTGTTAAGTTTACGGTTGGGGTGTTACAAAAAGTGGTATCAGAGCGAAGTATCGCTCTGATGACCGGATTACCGAGCTTAGGAATATACCGAGTTTGGAAATCAAACCATAGTTACAAGAGTAAACAGTTATGTGAGAATGTAAAGGTTAACCACTAACTAAATGTGGCTACACCATGTCGTCTGAAAGACGTTACAACCGTTAGAACCGATAAGTTTGCAAGCACAATGCTAATGTACATTCATGTGAATTCAGATTTCAGGTCGTGGATGTGGAAGAGGCCACGGGCGCGGTAGAGGTGTCCAGGGGAGAACCCTACGGCTCAGATGATGGCCGATGCAGTTGCGGCCGCCGTAGCCCAGATGGTACCTCAGCTAGTCGCTGCGTTGTAGCAAAGGCAACAGCAGCACGACGATCAAAACCAGCAAGAACCACAACCACAGCCACGCAAAACCAACTGGGTGAAGGCGTTGTCCGATCTACGACCCCCGTCGTTCAAAGGGGAGACCGACCCGAGTAAGTTGGAGGCGTACATCTCCGAGCTGGAGACCGCCTACGAGACCTTGGATGTTCCTGCTGGTGCCAAGGCCCATCTTGCCACTTACTATCTGAAGGGTTCGGCAAAAAACTGGTGGAAGCTGGTGCGGGACGACAAAGTTACTGATCCTGCATTCGGTTGGAGGGAGTACACGGCTTTGCTGCGAGCCAAGTACTACCCTGTGCATGTACAAGAGGCCAAGCGCCTGAAGCTGGACAGCCTGAGGCAGGGGGATAATATGTTGGTCGATGACTACTACACCACCTTCACCGACCTTATCCACCAGTTCCCAGACCTAGGATACTCAAACCGGGTTCTGGTAAACCATTTCTATAGCGGACTCAGCCACCGCCTACACTATGGGATGGGGCCAGCCGAGTATAATACCTTGCAGGTAATTGAAATTCCGTTTGATGTGAATAAGTGTATACTGTAAGTGGATGTGAATTTGTTTCGCGGGGCATGACTAACACCCAAAAATTCAGGAGTGCTATCATGCCGCTGCTAAGGTTGAGATCACCATCTGACTGAGGGATGAGGAACAGGCGCACAAGCGCAAGGCTTCGGGCAAGGGCCAAAGTTCACAAGGGTATGGTGGAGGAAAGAAGAAATCCTACCATCAGTCCCAGAAGGGCAAGTAGTAGGGCGGCAAGGGCCAAGCCCAGGCTGAAATACCCCAAACTAATAAAACATGGGTTAAATATCTAATCACATTGATTAAGGCCTAAACATGCCTTAAAAGTCAACTGAGAACAACAGTGGTCAACACAAAGCAAGGTATTGCACCGTTTGACTGTTTAGGGTAAATAAATACCCAAATGAACTACTTAGAGCCTAAAAATTTGTCCTAAGCTTATTAACACATTACAATTGTTAGACAACACTCCAACACAAAGAACAAGCATTTTCATGCTTCAAGGTCAAGTAGGGCAAAAATGTGCTCTAAGAAAACCTTAAGGTCTAATGACCTCTAAATGATATAAAATTGGATGCCATGATCAAATATCATGTAAGGAACACAACAAAACTGTAATACTCCGTATTTTTCGTTTTTCAGATTTCGTTACATAACATTCTGGTTTATGATATTAATTATGTTATGTGGTGCTATGTTTAGTAATTGGGACGTCGGAGGCAATGAATTAAAGGATGAGGACAAGGAGGTCTTTCCCCTCTCTTTATTTTGGTAAGGCTTAATTAAGGAAGGTTAAGTCATTTTATTTCTTTCTGCAAATCACGATCTATTTTGAGGAGCGCTCTCTCTCTCGACAGTTTCTACGTTCTCCCTCTCCTTTTTCTCTTGAGTGCTTTTGAAGTTCTGGTGTGAATTGCTGGCGCTAGTGTGGTGGTATTTGGCTCGCTCTCTTGCTGCTGTGGTCAGGATTGTTCTCCTCTGCATAATCAGGTTGGTTAGGTTGTGAATTATTTCGTTCGGTCTCAGTTTTTGAGGAAGATCGTTCTGAGTTTGAGGTATCTGATTGTTGCTGAATTCAGTGGTGCTTTGCCCGTCTTCTCTGCTGCGTTGCTCGTCTGATTGCTGGCATCGTCGGATAGCTTCTCCTCTGCGAATTGATGTAAGTGGGGGATGGAATCGGGGTTGTTTACCCTCGGGGACTGTTTCGTTCTAACCTTTCTGTCTTGCAATTGTGTTTTGATTGGGTGTTTTGCTTCGGTTTTGTGTTGTTAATCGCGTGGCTAAACCCCCGAGGGTACTGATTTACCATTCCGTGGTTTGGTGAGTTTATTGATTTTGGTTGGATTTCTGCGCGTTTGTTCGCTCTGGATTCGTCAGTTTCGCGCTGTCCGAACATCTGTCCGAACTTGGAAGTTCGGACAGTGCATCGGGCGCGTTTTGTTTTTGAAGGTTTTGAAGTGTCCGAACTCGGTCCGAACTTCAAGTTCGGACCTGACGCTAGGATGGATTTTCGTAAAAGTTTCGACTGTGTCCGAACTTGCAAGGTCGGACGCAAGTTCGGACACTAATGGTTTTGGCTTTCAACTCTCGACTTACGTCCGAACTTCGATGTTCGGACGTAAGTTCGGACATTTGTATCTCCGCGACCTCTGATTCTCGGCCTCTGTCCGAACTTGCAAGGTCGGACGCAAGTTCGGACATGCCACTGTTTTGAGCATAACTTCTCTGTTTTAGCTCCGTTTTGAGTTCCGTTTGCGGGGTTGGATTCCCCTATTGTGTACAAGCTTCCTATGCTGTTTATATGCATTTTATGCGCTTAAGATCTGTTTTGTGAGCTTTTGGTTTTGGGACCTAGTTACTTTGCTTCTGAGCCTTGGATAGTCGGGTCGGGCTGTCCCGTAGCATGCTGCGCAGGAATTCCTTCTGTTTATACTCTCTTTAGGGTCTCCCTTAGGACGTTATTTGACCGACGGGTCTGTTAGCTGTCTCTACGGCTTCTGTTGTGGGATCCTCGGATCCATAGGACCTTATGTGTGTCCTTCTGTTGTGTTAGCTTGTTTCTAGTGTCCCATTCTTCTGTTTCTGATCTGAAGGTCCGACTGTGTTTTGAAGTGGTATTCCGTTCTGCTCTGCCTCTTTTGTGGTTTCATTCGGTCTATTTATATTCTCCGCTATCCTCTCTGTTTATAAGTATTCTTCTGCTTCTGTTTTGAGTGGCTTCCTTGAGGAAGTCTTCTGCTTGCTGGGCTGTTTAGCTCACCCCTTTACTTTGTTGCAGATTGAGCTCGTGGGATCTTCTCTCCTCGTCCCCTTCTGGAGCTTGTTTATTTTATGTCCTTTAGACTTTGTTTGCTTGCGCTTTGGACGCTTTAGTACTTTGTGTAGCCTTTGGGCCTCGCTTTGTATTTGACTTGTAAGCTTTGGATCTTGTAAACTCTTTGGTATTTATACAAGTTTCTTATTCGGTTTTGGGATTCGTTTGCTTAGAGCCTTGCGACGTTAGGTAGTAGACTCGCGGCGTGTAACGGCCCTAACTCCTAGGCCGGTTTTGGGGTCGTTACATTTAGTGGTATCAGAGCCAGGTTGCTCGTTCTTTGGTGTCTGTGGGGTTTTGTCTGCATGTGTGGGTGTCTGAAAGGTCTGCTGTTTGCTGCTTGTTGGTTTCTGATAAATTTTGATGTTGTATCTTCAGTATGCCTCCCCGACGTTCAGGACGTGGTGCAGCTGCAGGCGATGCTCCCCAGGGGGACATTGCAGAGATTGTGCAGCAGGTGGTGACCCAGGTGCTGCAGACTGTAGGGGCCACTGCTGGTCAGGCGGCAGGAGCCGGTAACGCGGGGGGCAAAAGTGAAGGCGCTTCAGGAGTTTCTGAAGCTGAAGCCACCTTCTTTTGATGCTAGTGGCGACCCACAGGAGGCGAGCCACTGGATCACTGCCATTGAGGACCTTCTGCGGGTCATGGGATGTGAGGAGGATCAGAAAGTCGGATTTGCTACCTTCATGTTTCAGTCGGAGGCGAAGGAGTGGTGGAAGACGGTCGAAGGGAAGTACCCCCACCCATGGACATGGGAGCAGTTTAGGGGCTGCTTCAATCAGCAGTTCTATCCCGATGTCTTCAGGGATCAGAAGATTGTAGAGTATGGGAGGCTTCGCCAGACGAAGGAGATGTCAGTGGACGACTATGTGAGGAAGTTTATTTCCCTTTCGAAGTTTGTGCCTGAGCCGATGATAACCGGAAGGCTAGGAAGTTTGAGGCTGGTTTGAGGGGTGACATTCGAGCTGCTGTGGCACCTTTTCGCCACAAGACTTTCCGGGATGTGGCCGATGTGGCGTTGGTGGTGGAGTCTGAGCTGCAGGCTAGGCAGCGGTATGAGAAGAGGGACCAGAGGCCCGATAAGGGCAAGGACCAGAAGAGGAAGGGTCGCGTGGAGGAGCCCGAGAGGCGTGAGCAGACTTCTTCTCAGAAGAAGTATAGAGGAGACCGGGGTTCTTCTTCATCAGCATCTCCTGCTGTGGAGAAGTGTGCGGAGTGTGACCGTTTCCATCCTGGGCGGGAGTGCTACAGGAAGTCCGGGGCGTGCTTCAAGTGTGGTTCGCTAGACCATCGCATTGCCCAGTGTCCACAGGCTAGAGGTGGAGGTAGCAGTGGCGGTTCTGAGGGCCGAGGAGCTGGTTCAGGGTCCGGGCAGAAGACTGATCAGAAGAAGCCCCAGACCCAGGCTCGTGTGTACGCTCTAGCTGGTGAGCGAGACCGTGACTCAGGCCGAGTTGTCAGGTATTCTTCAGATCTCTTCTCAGCCAGTTTTCTGCTTGTTTGATTCAGGAGCTACCCACTCCTTTGTGTCTGCTGATTTAGTGGGTAGTCTCGGGTTGTCTGCTGTGCCTTGATGTGGATTTGTGTATTTCTAGCCCGCTGAGTGGCGTACCTGCTTGTGTACTTGATTCTGTGTGTAAGTCGTTCCGGTAGTGATTATGGATAGGAACTTGTCTGCTGATTTGATCCCTATGCGTATGTCTTGCTTCGATGTGATTTTGGGCATGGACTGGCTAGCAGAGCACCATGCCCAGATAGATTGTGCAGCTAGGAGAGTTGTGTTTGATAGACCGGGTGAGACCCGTTTTGCTTTTGTGGGGAATTCCATTCCTTGTGCTCCTGTGTTGGTGTCTGCTATGCAGGCAGTCCGTTCCTTGAGGAAGGGCTGCCAGGGGTTTCTCTGCTTTGTACCTGAGGTTAAGGAGGGATCCCGGTTGGAGGATATACCCATTGTGTGCGAGTTTCCTGAGGTGTTCCAGGACGATGTGCCAGGACTACCACCTGATCGTGAGGTGGAGTTTTCTATTGAGTTAGCGCCAGGGACTCAGCCTATCTCTAAGGCTCCCTATCGCATGAGTCCGACAGAGCTTAAGGAGCTGAAGGTGCAGCTGCAGGATCTTCTGGATAAGGGCTTCATTCGCCCTAGTGTCTCCATGGGGAGCACCTGTGTTGTTTGTGAAGAAGAAGGATGGCTCCTTCAGATTGTGCATTGATACAGGGAATTGAATAAGGTTACCATCAAGAATCGGTATCCTCTTCCCCGCATTGATGATCTCTTTGACCAGTTAGCAGGGGCGACAGTCTTCTCGAAGATCGACTTGCGTTCTGGATATCATCAGCTGAAGATTAAGGCCGAGGATGTGCCTAAGTCTGCATTTAGGACCCGGTATGGGCATTACGAGTTCTTGGTCATGCCTTTTGGTTTGACCAATGCCCCGTCGTTCTTCATGGATATGATGAACAGAGTCTTCAAACCTTTCTTGGATTCTTTTGTAGTTGTGTTTATTGACGACATCTTGGTGTACTCCAAGAGTGCTGAGGAGCATGAGGAGCATCTGAGGATGGTTCTACAGACGTTGAAGGAGAAGGAGTTGTATGCTAAATTGAAGAAGTGTGAGTTCTGGTTGGATAGAGTGGTGTTTCTTGGCCACGTGGTTTCGAAGGATGGCATATCAGTGGACCCAGAGAAGATTAAGGCAGTTATGGAGTGGGCGAAGCCCACTAGTGTGTCTGAGGTGCGCAGTTTTCTGGGATTGGCTGGGTATTATAGGAAGTTCGTGGAGGGCTTTTCTAAGATCGTATCTCCCTTGACTCGTCTTCTTAGGAAGGATGTCAAGTTTGACTGGAGTGAGGCGTGCCAGGAGAGCTTCCAGGAGTTGAAGAAGAGGTTGACTTCGGCCCCGATTTTGACGTTGCCTTCTGGGACAGAGGGCTTCGAGGTGTTCTGTGACGCTTCCCACAGAGGGTTGGGGTGTGTTCTGATGCAGCAGGGAAAGGTGGTAGCGTATGGGTCACGACAGTTGAAGCCGTATGAGAAGAATTATCCTACCCATGACTTGGAGCTAGCTGCTGTGGTCTTCGCTCTGAAGATCTGGCGGCACTATTTGTATGGGGTGACGTGTAAGGTCTACACGGATCACAAGAGTCTCAAATATCTGTTCACGCAGAAGGAATTGAATTTGAGACAGCGGCGCTGGTTGGAGCTGTTACATGACTACGATCTGGAGATCCTCTACCATCCGGGTAGAGCGAATGTGGTGGCGGATGCCTTGAGCCGTAGAGGTGCTCCTGGGCTTGCTTGTTCGTTGTCAGGGGTTCAGAGGTCTGCTTTTGAGCTTCAGCGTATGGGCATTTGGGTTGTTCGGTCTGACCGTGCTGGGATGATTGCTTCGATTCAGGTCCAGTCTACTTTGATTGAGCGGATCAGAGAGGGTCAGAAGGCTGATGCTGAGTTGGGTAAGATCAGAGAGAAGTTGTCAGATGAGCAGGAGTCAGAGTTTTCTGTGTCCGCGATGATTGTCTTCGCTTCAGGGGCAGAGTTTGTGTGCCTAGTGGAGGCGACCTTCGGCGGGAGATTATGCAGGAGGCTCATGGAGCTCCTTATTCTGTGCACCCAGGAGGGGTGAAGATGTACCGGGACCTCCGAGAGTCCTTTGGTGGGCGAATATGAAGAGGGAGATTTCCGATTTTGTGGCTCGTTGCCAAACCTGTCAGCAGGTGAAGGCTGAGCATCAGCGACCTGCGGGTCTTCTGCCTCTTCCCGTTCCTGAGTGGAAATGGAGAGCGTTGGCATGGATTTTATTGTGGGGTTGCCTAGGACATCTTCTGGGTACGATGCGCTATGGGTGATTGTGGACCGGTTGACGAAGTCAGCTCATTTCTTGCCTGTGAGGAAGACCTTCAGCCTTGAGCGCCTGGCTCGGCTGTATATTGATGAGATTGTGAGGTTGCACGGTGTGCCGGCGACGATCGTTTCGGACAGAGATCCGAGATTTGTATCTCGCTTCTGGCGGAGCCTGCATAAGGCGTTAGGGACGAATTTGGCTTTCAGTTCGGCTTATCATCCTCAGACCGATGGGCAGACGGAGAGGACGAATCAGATTTTGGAGGACATGTTGAGGGCTTGTGTGCTCGACTTCGGGGGCAGCTGGGATCAGCATGTGACTTTGATTGAGTTCGCCTACAACAATAGTTTCCAATCGAGCATTGGGATGGCTCCATATGAGGCGTTGTATGGTAGGCGCTGTAGATCTCCTATTTGTTGGGATGACCTGCGAGAGAGGGCGATAGTAGGTCCTGAGTTGGTGCAGGGAGCTGTAGACAAAGTTAAGACTATCAGGGAGCGTTTGTTGGTTGCCCAGAGCCGGCAGAAGAGTTATGCAGATCAGAGACGCCGTCCGCTTGAGTTTCAGGTGGGAGACCACGTGTTTCTAAAGATCTCTCCAGTTCGGGGTGTGGTTCGTTTTGGGAAGCGGGCAAGCTGAGTCCTTGGTTCGTAGGGCCTTTTGAGGTGCTTGGGAAGGTTGGGCCGGTGGCTTACAGATTGGCATTGCCACCAGCTCTAGCTGGAGTGCATGACGTGTTCCATGTGTCGATGCTCAGGAAGTATCTACATGATCCTTCGCATGTGATTGACTATGGTCAGCTTCGACTCAGAGATGATTTCACTATGAGGCAGTCCGGTTCGTATTTTAGCACGGGATGTTCGTCGGCTTCGTAGCAAGACACTGCCTATGGTTAAGGTGCAGTGGTCTGATCAGTCCGAGCGTGAGGCAACATGGGAACTCGAGGAGGAGTTGCGTGCTAAGTTCCGTTCCCTTTTCGAGCAGTGGTATGTTGAATTTCGAGGACGAAATTCCTTTTAAGGGGGGAGTGATGTAATACTCCGTATTTTCGTTTTTCAGATTTCGTTATAACATTCTGGTTTATGTATTATTTGTATGTGGTGTTTAGTAATTGGGACGTCGGAGGCAATTAATTAAAGGATGAGGACAAGGAGGTCTTTCCCTCTCTTTATTTTGGTAAGGCTTAATTAAGGAAGGTTAAGTCATTTTATTTCTTTCTGCAATCACGATCTATTTTGAGGAGCGCTCTCTCTCTCGACAGTTTCTACGTTCTCCCTCTCCTTTTTCTCTTGAGTGCTTTGAAGTTCTGGTGTGAATTGCTGGCGCTAGTGTGGTGGTATTTGGCTCGCTCTCTTGCTGCTGTGGTCAGGATTGTTCTCCTCTGCATAATCAGGTTGGTTAGGTTGTGAATTATTTCGTTCGGTCTCAGTTTTTGAGGAAGATCGTTCTGAGTTTGAGGTATCTGATTGTTGCTGAATTCAGTGGTGCATTGCCCGTCTTCTCTGCTGCGTTGCTCGTCTGATTGCTGGCATCGTCGGATAGCTTCTCCTCTGCGAATTGATGTAAGTGGGGGATGGAATCGGGGTTGTTTACTCACCCTCGGGGACTGTTTCGTTCTAACCTTTCTGTCTTGCAATTGTGTTTTGATTGGGTGTTTTGCTTCGGTTTTGTGTTGTTAATCGCGTGGCTAAACCCCCGAGGGTACTGATTTACCATTCCGTGGTTTGTTTTGGTTTGGATTGTTTTGGTGATTTCTGCGCGTTGTTCGCTCTGGATTCGGCAGTTTTGCTGTCCGAACATCTGTCCGAACTTAAGTTCGGACGTGCATCGGGCGCGTTTTTTTTGAAGTTTTGAAGTGTCCGAACTTCGGTCCGAACTTCAAGTTCGGACCGACGCAGGATGGATTTCGTAGTTTTGACTGTGTCCGAACTTGCAAGGTCGGACGCAAGTTCGGACACAATGATTTTGGTTTCAAACTCTCGACTTACGTCCGAACTTCGATGTTCGGACGTAAGTTCGGACATTTGTATCTCCGCGACCTCTGATTCTCGGCCTCTGTCCGAACTTGCAAGGTCGGACGCAAGTTCGGACATGCCACTGTTTTGAGCATAACTTCTCGTTTTAGCTCCGTTTTGAGTTCCGTTTGCGGGGTTGGATTCCCCTATCTGTGTACAAGCTTCCTATGCTGTTTATATGCATTTTTATGCGCTTAAGATCTGTTTTTGAGCTTTTGGTTTTGGGACCTAGTTACTTTGCTTCTGAGCCTTGGATAGTCGGGTCGGGCTGTCCCGTAGCATGCTGCGCAGGAATTCCTTCTGTTTATACTCCTTAGGGTCTCCCTTAGGACGTTATTTGACCGACGGGTCTGTTAGCTGTCTCTACGGCTTCTGTTGTGGGATCCTCGGATCCATAGGACCTTATGTGTGTCCTTCTGTTGTGTTAGCTTGTTTCTAGTGTCCCATTCTTCTGTTTCTGATCTGAAGGTCCGACTGTGTTTTGAAGTGGTATTCCGTTCTGCTCTGCCTCTGTTTTGTGGTTTCATTCGGTCTATTTATATTGACTCCGCTATCCTCTCTGTTTATAAGTATTCTTCTGCTTCTGTTTTGAGTGGCTTCCTTGAGGAAGTCTTCTGCTTGCTGGGCTGTTTAGCTCACCCCTTTACTTTGTTGCAGATTGAGCTCGTGAGATCTCTCTCCTCGTCCCCTTCTGGAGCTTGTTTATTTTATGTCTTTAGACTTTGTTTGCTTGCGCTTTGGACGCTTTAGTACTTTGTGTAGCCTTTGGGCCTTTCGCTTTGTATTTGACTTGTAAGCCTTTGGATCTTGTAAACTCTTTGGTATTTATACAAGTTTCTTATTCGGTTTTGGGATTCGTTTGCTTAGAGCCTTGCGACGTTAGGTAGTAGACTCGCGGCGTGTAACGGCCCTAACTCCTAGGCCGGTTTTGGGGTCGTTACATTTAGTGGTATCAGAGCCAGGTTGCTCGTTCTTTGGTGTCTGGGGTTTTGTCTGCATGTGTGGGTGTCTGAAAGGTCTGCTGTTTGCTGCTTGTTGGTTTCTGATAAATTTTGATGTTGTATCTTCAGTATGCCTCCCCGACGTTCAGGACGTGGTGCAGCTGCAGGCGATGCTCCCCAGGGGGACATTGCAGAGATTGTGCAGCAGGTGGTGACCCAGGTGCTGCAGACTGTAGGGGCCACTGCTGGTCAGGCGGCAGGAGCCGGTAACGCGGGGGGCAATAATGTGAAGGCGCTTCAGGAGTTTCTGAAGCTGAAGCCACCTTCTTTTGATGCTAGTGGCGACCCACAGGAGGCGAGCCACTGGATCACTGCCATTGAGGACCTTCTGCGGGTCATGGGATGTGAGGAGGATCAGAAAGTCGGATTTGCTACCTTCATGTTTCAGTCGGAGGCGAAGGAGTGGTGGAAGTCGGTCGAAGGGAAGTACCCCCACCCATGGACATGGGAGCAGTTTAGGGGCTGCTTCAATCAGCAGTTCTATCCCGATGTCTTCAGGGATCAGAAGATTGTAGAGTATGGGAGGCTTCGCCAGACGAAGGAGATGTCAGTGGACGACTATGTGAGGAAGTTTATTTCCCTTTCGAAGTTTGTGCCTGAGCCAGATGATAACCGGAAGGCTAGGAAGTTTGAGGCTGGTTTGAGGGGTGACATTCGAGCTGCTGTGGCACCTTTCCGCCACAAGACTTTCAGGGATGTGGCCGATGTGGCGTTGGTGGTGGAGTCTGAGCTGCAGGCTAGGCAGCGGTATGAGAAGAGGGACCAGAGGCCCGATAAGGGCAAGGACCAGAAGAGGAAGGGTCGTGGAGGAGCCCGAGAGGCGTGAGCAGACTTCTTCTCAGAAGAAGAAGTATAGAGGAGACCGGGGTTCTTCTTCATCAGCATCTCCTGCTGTGGAGAAGTGTGCGGAGTGTGACCGTTTCCATCCTGGGCGGGAGTGCTACAGGAAGTCCGGGGCGTGCTTCAAGTGTGGTTCGCTAGACCATCGCATTGCCCAGTGTCCACAGGCTAGAGGTGGAGGTAGCAGTGGCGGTTCTGAGGGCCGAGGAGCTGGTTCAGGGTCCGGGCAGAAGACTGATCAGAAGAAGCCCCAGACCCAGGCTCGTGTGTACGCTCTAGCTGGTGAGCGAGACCGTGACTCAGGCCGAGTTGTGTCAGGTATTCTTCAGATCTCTTCTCAGCCAGTTTTCTGCTTGTTTGATTCAGGAGCTACCCACTCCTTTGTGTCTGCTGATTTAGTGGGTAGTCTCGGGTTGTCTGCTGTGCCTTGTGATGTGGATTTGTGTATTTCTAGCCCGCTGAGTGGCGTACCTGCTTGTGTACTTGATTCTGTGTGTAAGTCGGTTCCGGTAGTGATTATGGATAGGAACTTGTCTGCTGATTTGATCCCTATGCGTATGTCTTGCTTCGATGTGATTTTGGGCATGGACTGGCTAGCAGAGCACCATGCCCAGATAGATTGTGCAGCTAGGAGAGTTGTGTTGATAGACCGGGTGAGACCCGTTTTGCTTTTGTGGGGAATTCCATTCCTTGTGCTCCTGTGTTGGTGTCTGCTATGCAGGCAGTCCGTTCCTTGAGGAAGGGCTGCCAGGGGTTTCTCTGCTTTGTACCTGAGGTTAAGGAGGGATCCCGGTTGGAGGAGATCCCCATTGTGTGTGAGTTTCCTGAGGTGTTCCAGGACGATGTGCCAGGACTACCACCTGATCGTGAGGTGGAGTTTTCTATTGAGTTAGCGCCAGGGACTCAGCCTATCTCTAAGGCTCCCTATCGCATGAGTCCGGCAGAGCTTAAGGAGCTGAAGGTGCAGCTGCAGGATCTTCTGGATAAGGGCTTCATTCGCCCTGTGTCTCCATGGGGAGCACCTGTGTTTGTGAAGAAGAAGGATGGCTCCTTCAGATTGTGCATTGATTACAGGGAATTGAATAAGGTTACCATCAAGAATCGGTATCCTCTTCCCCGCATTGATGATCTCTTGACCAGTTAGCAGGGGCGACAGTCTTCTCGAAGATCGACTTGCGTTCTGGATATCATCAGCTGAAGATTAAGGCCGAGGATGTGCCTAAGTCTGCATTTAGGACCCGATATGGGCATTACGAGTTCTTGGTCATGCCTTTTGGTTTGACCAATGCCCCGTCGTTCTTCATGGATATGATGAACAGAGTCTTCAAACCTTTCTTGGATTCTTTGTAGTTGTGTTTATTGACGACATCTTGGTGTACTCCAAGAGTGTGAGGAGCATGAGGAGCATCTGAGGATGGTTCTACAGACGTTGAAGGAGAAGGAGTTGTATGCTAAATTGAAGAAGTGTGAGTTCTGGTTGGATAGAGTGGTGTTTCTTGGCCACGTGGTTTCGAAGGATGGCATTCAGTGGACCCAGAGATTAAGGCAGTTATGGAGTGGGCGAAGCCCACTAGTGTGTCTGAGGTGCGCAGTTTTCTGGGATTGGCTGGGTATTATAGGAAGTTCGTGGAGGGCTTTTCTAAGATCGTATCTCCCTTGACTCGTCTTCTTAGGAAGGATGTCAAGTTTGACTGGAGTGAGGCGTGCCAGGAGAGCTTCCAGGAGTTGAAGAAGAGGTTGAGTCGGTCGACGTGGACGTTGCTGGGACAGAGGGCTTCGAGGTGTTCTGTGACGCTTCCCACAGAGGGTTGGGGTGTGTTCTGATGCAGCAGGGAAAGGTGGTAGTATGGGTCACGACAGTTGAAGCCGTATGAGAAGAATTATCCTACCCATGACTTGGAGCTAGCTGCTGTGGTCTTCGCTTGAAGATCTGGCGGCACTATTTGTATGGGGTGACGTGTAAGGTCTACACGGATCACAAGAGTCTCAAATATCTGTTCACGCAGAAGGAATTGAATTTGAGACAGCGGCGCTGGTTGGAGCTGTTACATGACTACGATCTGGAGATCCTCTACCATCCGGGTAGAGCGAATGTGGTGGCGGATGCCTTGAGCCGTAGGGTGCTCCTGGCTTGCTTGTTCGTTGTCAGGGGTTCAGAGGTCTGCTTTTGAGCTTCAGCGTATGGGCATTTGGGTTGTTCGGTCTGACCGTGCTGGGATGATTGCTTCGATTCAGGTCCAGTCTACTTTGATTGAGCGGATCAGAGAGGGTCAGAAGGCTGATGCTGAGTTGGGTAAGATCAGAGAGAAGTTGTCAGATGAGCAGGAGTCAGAGTTTTCTGTGTCCGGCGATGATTGTCTTCGCTTCAGGGGCAGAGTTTGTGTGCCTAGTGGAGGCGACCTTCGGCGGGAGATTATGCAGGAGGCTCATGGAGCTCCTTATTCTGTGCACCCAGGAGGGGTGAAGATGTACCGGGACCTCCGAGAGTCCTTCTGGTGGGCGAATATGAAGAGGGAGATTTCCGATTTTGTGGCTCGTTGCCAAACCTGTCAGCAGGTGAAGGCTGAGCATCAGCGACCTGCGGGTCTTCTGCAGCCTCTTCCCGTTCCTGAGTGGAAATGGGAGAGCGTTGGCATGGATTTTATTGTGGGGTTGCCTAGGACATCTTCTGGGTACGATGCGCTATGGGTGATTGTGGACCGGTTGACGAAGTCAGCTCATTTCTTGCCTGTGAGGAAGACCTTCAGCCTTGAGCGCCTGGCTCGGCTGTATATTGATGAGATTGTGAGGTTGCACGGTGTGCCGGCGACGATCGTTTCGGACAGAGATCCGAGATTTGTATCTCGCCTCTGGCGGAGCCTGCATAAGGCGTTAGGGACGAATTTGGCTTTCAGTTCGGCTTATCATCCTCAGACCGATGGGCAGACGGAGAGGACGAATCAGATTTTGGAGGACATGTTGAGGGCTTGTGTGCTCGACTTCGGGGGCAGCTGGGATCAGCATGTGACTTTGATTGAGTTCGCCTACAACAATAGTTTCCAATCGAGCATTGGGATGGCTCCATATGAGGCGTTGTATGGTAGGCGCTGTAGATCTCCTATTTGTTGGGATGACCTGCGAGAGAGGGCGATAGTAGGTCCTGAGTTGGTGCAGGGAGCTGTAGACAAAGTTAAGACTATCAGGGAGCGTTTGTTGGTTGCCCAGAGCCGGCAGAAGAGTTATGCAGATCAGAGACGCCGTCCGCTTGAGTTTCAGGTGGGAGACCACGTGTATCTGAAGATCTCTCCAGTTCGGGGTGTGGTTCGTTTTGGGAAGCGGGCAAGCTGAGTCCTCGGTTCGTAGGGCCTTTTGAGGTGCTTGGGAAGGTTGGGCCGGTGGCTTACAGATTGGCGTTGCCACCAGCTCTAGCTGGAGTGCATGACGTGTTCCATGTGTCGATGCTCAGGAAGTATCTACATGATCCTTCGCATGTGATTGACTATGGTCAGCTTCGACTCAGAGATGATTTCACTATGAGGCAGTTCCGGTTCGTATTTTAGCTCGGGATGTTCGTCGGCTTCGTAGCAAGACACTGCCTATGGTTAAGGTGCAGTGGTCTGATCAGTCCGAGCGTGAGGCAACATGGGAACTTGAGGAGGAGTTGCGTGCTAAGTTCCCTTCCCTCTTTGAGCAGCAAGGTATGTTGAATTTCGAGGACGAAATTCCTTTTAAGGGGGGAGTGATGTAATACTCCGTATTTTTCGTTTTTCAGATTTCGTTACATAACATTCTGGTTTATGATATTAATTATGTTATGTGGTGCTATGTTTAGTAATTGGGACGTCGGAGGCAATTAATTAAAGGATGAGGACAAGGAGGTCTTTCCCTCTCTTTATTTTGGTAAGGCTTAATTAAGGAAGGTTAAGTCATTTTATTTCTTTCTGCAAATCACGATCTATTTTGAGGAGCGCTCTCTCTCTCGACAGTTTCTACGTTCTCCCTCTCCTTTTTCTCTTGAGTGCTTCTGAAGTTCTGGTGTGAATTGCTGGCGCTAGTGTGGTGGTATTTGGCTCGCTCTCTTGCTGCTGGTCAGGATTGTTCTCCTCTGCATAATCAGGTTGGTTAGGTTGTGAATTATTTCGTTCGGTCTCAGTTTTTGAGGAAGATCGTTCTGAGTTTGAGGTATCTGATTGTTGCTGAATTCAGTGGTGCTTTGCCCGTCTTCTCTGCTGCGTTGCTTGTCTGATTGCTGGCATCGTCGGATAGCTTCTCCTCTGCGAATTGATGTAAGTGGGGGATGGAATCGGGGTTGTTTACTCACCCTCGGGGATGTTTCGTTCTAACCTTTCTGTCTTGCAATTGTGTTTTGATTGGGTGTTTTGCTTCGGTTTTGTGTTGTTAATCGCGTGGCTAAACCCCCGAGGGTACTGATTTACCATTCCGTGGATTTGGGTGAGTTTGGAATTGATTTTGGTTGGATTTCTGCGCGTTTGTTCGCTCTGGATTTCGTCAGTTTCGCGCTGTCCGAACATCTGTCCGAACTTGGAAGTTCGGACAGTGCATCGGGCGCGTTTTGTTTTTGAAGGTTTTGAAGTGTCCGAACATCGGTCCGAACTTCAAAGTTCGGACCTGACGCTAGGATGGATTTTCGTAAAAGTTTCGACGTGTGTCCGAACTTGCAAGGTCGGACGCAAGTTCGGACACTAATATGGTTATGGCTTTTAACTCTCGACTTACGTCCGAACTTTGACGTTCGGACGTAAGTTCGGACATTTGTATCTCCGCGACCTCTGATTCTCGGCCTCTGTCCGAACTTGCAAGGTCGGACGCAAGTTCGGACATGCCACTGTTTTGAGCATAACTTCTCTGTTTTAGCTCCGTTTTGCGTTCCGTTTGCGGGGTTGGTTCCCCTATTGTGTACAAGCTTCTATGCTGTTTATATGCATTTTTATGCGCTTAAGATCTGTTTTGTGAGCTTTTGGTTTTGGGACCTAGTTACTTTGCTTCTGAGCCTTGGATAGTCGGGTCGGGCTGTCCCGTAGCATGCTGCGCAGGAATTCCTTCTGTTTATACTCCTTAGGGTCTCCTTAGGACGTTATTTGACCGACGGGTCTGTTAGCTGTCTCTACGGCTTCTGTTGTGGGATCCTCGGATCCATAGGACCTTATTGTGTCCTTCTGTTGTGTTAGCTTGTTTCTAGTGTCCCATTCTCTGTTTCTGATCTGAAGGTCCGACTGTGTTTTGAAGTGGTATTCCGTTCTGCTCTGCCTCTGTTTTGTGGTTTCATTCGGTCTATTTATATCTCCGCTATCCTCTCTGTTTATAAGTATTCTTCTGCTTCTGTTTTGAGTGGGCTTCCTTGAGGAAGTCTTCTGCTTGCTGGGCTGTTTAGCTCACCCCTTTACTTTGTTGCAGATTGAGCTCGTGGGATCTTCTCTCCTCGTCCCCTTCTGGAGCTTGTTTACTTTAATATGTCTTTAGACTTTGTTTGCTTGCGCTTTGGACGCTTTAGTACTTTGTGTAGCCTTTGGGCCTTCCGCTTTGTATTTGACTTGTAAGCCTTTGGATCTTGTAAACTCTTGTGGTATTTATACAAGTTTCTTATTCGGTTTTGGGATTCGTTTGCTTAGAGCCTTGCGACGTTAGGTAGTAGACTCGTGGCGTGTAACGGCCCTAACTCCTAGGCCGGTTTTGGGGTCGTTTCAAAAACTGTTCTCAAAGAAAACTGAGCTTAGAAACACCCTGCGACTCAAAATGTGCACTAAAATTCCTTAAAGCAAGTTTTTTGTGTATGAGCTCTAAGATAATGACTTTTTGTCATTTTAAAGACTGGAGTATATCATTTATAATATTAATTTGACATGATAGACTATATTTTAAAGTCTAAATCAAAGTTTGAAAATTAAAAATCAAAATGGGCAATTTAGTATGAATAGTACCCAAAAACAACATTTGGTTACTTAATATTAACTATGGTCAAAGGTCACCCATAGACCAAGACCACCATTGCCGACCTCCTACAGCTGGCATGCCCACTCATTCATCAATCTTCAATCAATTATGCAATCAATCTAATGACTCACCATTTACTATTTGCTAAAATATCATTAAAGTAACTTATAAGCTTAATTAAGCTTACCTTCTTCACTTGCCATCTAACCCAGCCGACACCCAGCTCCTCCAACCTCTCTTTGGCTTCTCCAAACCGTGGCTAGCACACCAAGTTCAAAGAAGAACAACAATCACCATTGGTAAGCTTATTAAGCTATTAAATGTTCATTTTCTTCACAATTCTTACCTCTTTCAATGGAGAAAAGCATCAACCATTTCCATCAATGTTCTTAGGTTGTTTAGGAGGTTAAATGGAGGGTGTATCTCGGCATTAACAAGGGAAGAAGGTGGAGAAAGCTAATCTTGTTCTCAAGGTATAAAAATGTGCTTTAAGCACATATCTTTTGATTCCCTTCAAATTCGGTTGTGAAACTTTGTTCCTAGCCTTATAATCTTCGTCTTAACATAATTATTCAGTTGGTACATCAAGATCTTTAAGGTATAGCCAGATCCAAGCCAAAAACACCATTTTAGGCACTTTAAACAAGGTAAAGATTAGCCATCTTCTAATCTGAGTTATACCAGTTTAAAGCTTGGTTTTAGTAGCTCTTTTGACACCCTTTACCTTCTGTAAATTTAGGCAGAAGAGCACTTGTTCTTGCCTTGGTATTCAAAGGTAAATTTTACCTTGAAATTGACATTAAACGCTTCTTATGGTTAGATCTTGCTTGGAGACTAACTATGCCTTAATTGCTGTTTGAAAACATGTAAATAATGCTGTGGAAATTTTATCCTTAGCTGGGCATGGCCAAACAAGGCCTTAACTAGGAAATAACAAGGTATACATCACTTAAACCTTCACTTGGTATATTAATATGTAATTATACATATACGTATAATTGTGCCATGAGTGAACAAGGTATTTAAGGTCTTATTTTGACCTTAGGTGTTTAAGGAATGGTTTAGTAAATTTTATAATTAATTAATTAGCATAATTGTCAAATTTAAGACATTATGTGGAAAATTGGTAAATAAAGAAAATATATGTGTAAGGGCCGAGAGTTTAAGGCTTTTATGGGCGTTTATGTGTAATTTATTTTATAAGCTAATGTTTGTAATAAGGCCATGTACTTTAGGCCATTTTATTTATGCATTTATAAGCTTTTATTCAAGTTTAGGTGATATATAATTATTACCGCAAGGAATTGGGGTCTTAGGTGAAATTAAATTAAATTTGGGGGCTATAAAAGGATATAGCCGAAAATTGGAGGTTTAAATGAGTTTATATAAATATTATAAGATTATATAAAGTTTTGGGGTTAAATTGTAATTTCTGGAAAAATTGGGGTACAAGTCGTAATATATGGAGTTTAATGGTCAAGGAAATATTAAGGTGGTCAACCTTGACCATATGCTAGGTTTTGACCAAATTAAATAAGTTAGATAACTTATTTAAGGTTTTATAATAAGATAAGTATTTTATTGTAACAATTTTATAACATATGTGATATATATGTTATTTCCGAAAGTTAAGGGTGTAAAATGGTATTATAAACACCCATGGGCTATTAGGAATTGTTAGGAATTTATTGGGTTGATTTTGGAATTAAAATAAACTATATATGTATAATATATAGTTATTATGTCATTACGACACTTTGGAGAAATATAAGTGGTGGTATAGCAAATACCGAAAGTATATGGGTTAATAAGGAAATTATAACCCTTTGGTGAAATTTGGTGATTTTTAGAATTATATAAGGGTATTTAATAAGATATGTGTATAATATATAGTTTTGATGATATTATAAAACTATATGTTATAAATTGGGCCAAATGGCAATTATAAAACAGAGCAAGGTCTGTTCGGAATTTACAAAAAATATAACCATAGGTTATACCCTTTTTATAAGTTAGAAATGTTATATTAAATGGTATATATAACATGGTATAAATAATGGGGTGATTTTGTAAATAAAGGAAACTATGGTTTATGGAAAAGAATAAGGTTTAATATATATGCCTACGCGGCAATATATAATAGTTTTGTATAAAAACTATAGGTTATAAGTTAAAGGAAATAAAAATATCATATTAAATGATATTAGTATATGGTATAACATTACATAATGTTATGTGGTCAAAATAGAATTTAAATAAATTCAAGGGCTGTACCGAAAATTTAAAGGTTGGAAAATGAATTTTAGACTGAGGTCTATAGTGTTATAAATGTTATAACAATTATATGGTTTAGATGGAATTAATATAAGTAAGGATATTCACATTAAATAATGTGACAAACTATAAATAAATGAGATTTATAAACTAAGGTATTTATGGAATAAACCTTAGGAGTTGTAATTATTACAACATAAAATGTTACATAATATTAGGATAATAATCTTAATATAAGTTGTATAATATAATACAACTAATGGGAATAATCATCTAATATAAGATGATAAAATGTAACATATAATATAAGAGTTTATTAAACTCACGAAATTTACCTACGTGGTAAATATATACATACACAAGAATAATGTATATAAGGATGAGTATATATTATGGTTGGAGACCATATAATATAATGGTGGTGGTTATTACATGAAAAATAGTTATGAACTATAAGGTATAAGTTTTTGGATGCAAATATTATTTGCTAAAGATAATGGAGTATAAAATACAATGTATTATAATGGATGGTGGGAAAATTATACAATATAATATAATAATGCATGCATACATGCAACTATAGGTTATATACCTAAACTAGATGGTGGATAAGATTAAAGAAATATAATGAGTTAAACTTAACAGTCGAAATGTTTTGACATACGAGTTTTAAAGTAACAAAGCCGACCGGTTTAGAGAAACCCGTAACAAATAACTGTAGAAAACAGGGATGAACTGTCGGGGTTACTTGTTATTCGGAAGTACCGGATGTAGTTAGTCATGGAGACTGACTTATAGTTTTATTACCGTTTAGATCATACTTCAGACAAGGATGCTTGACGAGCTAGTGGTCTACACTGCGCATCCTAGGTCTTGGTGAACGGTATGTAAAGGGGTTTGATCCGAGTTGTCCTAAGGAAACTCCTTGGGCTCGGATTTGGTTGATATAACTTGTGTGTTATGTGTGTGGATACATGTATGTGATTATGGGTGTTACTGCATTAATTATTTATGCACGAGCGCCCTATGGGACTAACACTACGTCGACTATAGATTGACTTATATAAACATACATATACGTTATTGTGATGACATGACAGTTACTTGATATAATACCATAGTATTAATATTAAGTATATGGTAACCTAAGTAAAATACTTAGGGATGAGTCATGACATTGTCGGTCTCTAGAGCATGGATCTCGAACATGAATATGACCTAGATTACTTCTAGGTATGCGTGAGACCCATTGGGCAGCTAATTAATAATTATTCTCCATAAGACTAAGAGCATATCTTAAACATTATGAGAGAGAGATGGTATGAGTTGAGGTGAGGAATCCCGGTAGTTTACGAACTACTTGGTTGCGCAGTTGTGATCACTGAGGGGTACCCGATTGGGTTCCGCTCCAGGTTATACCCATACGAGCCCTATTTGGATCGTGGGTCAGGTGGCTACGGCCTTTTATATGGACGTCTTACGAGACATAAGTGAATAGTCAGGGGCCTCCGGACCTCTGGCGAAATGAGCACCTTTGTGTGTACGGGAGGACTACTGTCCATGGTGAGATTATCGGGTTGTCTTAACACGACGCCCAACTAGTATAAATTAAACATGGTTGGATGGGGCCTTAAAGGCCAAGGTAAATTAACTATGGAAACTGTACGCTACGGCGAATGTACATTGTACATTATTAACTAAAGAAACGGTACGCCACGGCGATTGTACATTGTACATTATATTGGAATTATTTGATACGTCGATATACAATTATGGTTTGTGATATTAAATGAATGTTTGGATTGGATGGATGGTTGAATGTTTATGGATTTTTGGATGGATGATTATGTATATTATACATGTATATTACAGTATTGATTATAACTGTAAAATGGTAAAGCATGAAACCAATCTAATAATAAGATGGTTAAAATGACTAAGTGACCATTAGGGTCCAGGCCCGGCATACTCAGCGTCTATCGCTGATACTTCACCATATGCAGGTTGTTGGTTATCGCCGAAGCCGAAGTGCGGGAACATGGTAATTAGAGTTTATTTTAATTACCGCACATGGAGTTGTATTATGGTAAGGTTATGTATATTCAGGTTTGGGTAGATGCTCACTTGTCGATGTTTGTGGTTTGTGGACTTAGTATGATGTATAGGAGTTTTCTCGTTATCATGGCGGTTAGTAGTTTGTTTATGTTGGAAGTTGGATGTAGTTTGGCTTCGTTGCTCGCATGGGCGAGTAATGGCCGGTGACACCCGAGTGAGTATTGTTATTCTTATTAATTCTTCCGCTGTAAGACGTTTTATTTATTGCTACGTGAGAGATTATTACGTGATTATGGAGAGGGGTGTTACAAAAAGTGGTATCAGAGCGGAGTACCGCTTTGATGACGAGAAAATAGGTTAAGACAGTGAGCTTAGGACTTGGGAAATTACGGGAAACGTTTGTGAGGTACGAGACGATTCGTCTTAAGAGATATTGTGTCTAGTAACGCAAATTGCGTGATATAGTAGCCTTAAAAGGCAATGCAATATCTATTGGTTGTGTACGGTAAATTACCGAGTATTTATGTGACATACTGTACTACAGATGTCTGGGGGAACTAGAGGGCGTGGTTCTGGTAGAGGTGGAGGCGGTGACCCCGCAAATTCCAGGAGTCGCAGAGACAATTGCTGCTGTTCTTGCACAGCTGGGTACTCAAATTGGAGGAGCACCAGCCCACCCGCCACAGCCCAGGGAAACAAACTGGCTGAAGTCAGTTACCGAGACCCGACCACCTACATATTCAGGGGAGCCAGACCCCGTAGCCTTGGAGCGTTTCATTGTTGAACATGAGAAGGCCTACGAAGCTTTGCAAGTACCTGCCAACCAGAAGGTTGTCATTGCTGCTTTCCATCTGAAGGATGCAGCCAGCACTTGGTGGAGGTTGGTCAAGGACCATCACCTGGCTACGCCCGATTTTTCGTGGGCTACCTTTGTCGAGTTGCTGAGAGGGAAGTACTACCCATCGCATCTCAAGCAGAAGAAGCGCCATGAGTTCGAGACATTGTCCCAGGGAGGTCTGACCGTGGATGAGTACTACGCTCGATTCATTGGTCTGCTGGACTTTATCCCCGGTGTTGATTACTCAGAGACCGTGAAGGTCGAGAAGTTCCGGGGGGGATTGTTGTTTCGCATCCAGATGGCGATGGGTGCTACCCTCTACACTACCATCCAGGTATTAACATGGAAGCAATAAATTCTTTACTTATTACATTACCGTTGACTTGGAGAGAACTTATCAATGAGATTCCAGGAGTGTTATGATACTGCCTCGAGGACGGAGCTAATGCTCCAGACTTGGGAAGAGACTCTCGGGGCTAAGAAGAGAAAGAACCCTGAGGGAGAGTCTGAGGGTGGAGGAGCATCTCCAGGCGATAGCCAGAAGAAGGGAAAGTAAGGACTTATCCCATTCTAAACTACTTATCATATTAAATACCTTATGAATGCTGACCCGAAACCTTAAACAGGAAATTCTTTCAAAAGAAAGGGCAGCAGGGTCACCAGGGAGCGAAGGGGAAAGAGCCCGTCCTTCGGTTGACCGACCCAGTTATAGATGCCCAGCCTCTGAGATCTGCACCTCCTAAGGGCGAGAACACCTACCTCTTAAATTCAATTGTGACCTTAACCTTATACCATCAGATTTTAACTTAAACTAAATGCTACCATTAGGCACCAGACAGCCCCAGCGCCATTACTATTGTAAGCGTTGTGGGAAGGACCATCCTGGGGTCGACTGCGAAGGCCGCAAAGTTGAGTGTCAGTACTGCAAGAAAGAGGGCCACCGGGAGTTCAAGTGCTGGATGAACCCTGAGAGCCGTAATTACAGGCCACCAAGGAATACTCAGAAGACCTCAGTTGGAGGATCTGGAGTACCACGAGGCGGTCAGGAGGGCCAGACATCTACCGATGCTGGAACCCTGAAAGGCAAGGGAGTAGCTAGGGCATGAGAACCCTGAACTCCATGAGACCGCTGGTGGAAGACTTTTGCTTACTTTGTTATGTACCTACCTTGGATGTTAGACAGAGACATGTTATTAGTATGTGGGAGTGTGTTGGAGACCACTCGCCCTTTTGTGTATGACTTTTGGGATTAGTTATGTGGACTCGATGCGAGTAACCTTGGAACCTTGACGGATTTTATATATATGAACATGATGTTAATGCTTACATTATCATGTAGCCATACTCGACGACGCGGAGTTAATGAGACCGGTTATCACTGAACCAGAATTTCCACCTGCATGGCGCACTTGCTACTGCAAGCGCTATGACAAGTAAACCACTGAAATTTCCATCTGCCTTGCGCACTTGACAGAGCAAGTGCTGCAACTGCAACTACTACTTTTTAGTCTTTATTGTATATATACAAAAAAAATGTTTTTCAAACTTTTTCATACAAACCTTAAGATTAGAAACCTATGCAACTATGGAAGGACCGTTAGTCCAACCACTGCAACTGGGGAAACTATACAGCCACTGTGATTGTAAACCACACCAGTTTAAACGTTCGAGGAAGTTTCAGACAGGGCTTATTAGCCAAACACCATCAGTGTATACCTGCATTTAATGCTAATCACTACTAGTGATAAATGTTTAGTCCGAGTGGACAAGCATACCCTTTGTAGATGCACCACCGTTAGTGAGGATGGTTGGGAGATGAAGAGCCAAGTTGCTCAAGCTATTATGCAATCTGCAATACATCCAATTAAACGGATGAGGGAATGAATATGAACTATGGATGAGATATGATCATGATAAACAGGGAGAAAAGGGAATATGTGTTGTACTCAATGAGATCGAATTAGGAGAACCAAGTTTGCTTAATATAGCACAAATTTTACTTACAAGCCGGCGTTATGGCTTATGGCTTATGGCACGAATTACCACTGATGCCATTAAGGCAATATCACTTATTGCAAGATAACTGATAACATGAAAAAAAGAAGAAGAGAAAAGAAAAAAGGATATCCATCAAAAGGGAGATTGACAACAGAATACTTCACAATACCCGTGTGACAGACATTACCAGTTTACTAAATGAGACATGGGACGACCGCACTCCGATAGGAGCATGTGGACCTGACCGACTTATTTATGAGTTAGTCGGGTAAGTAGTAATGTATCAGTACGGTACCCCATGCAAGTAGACAAGTAGTGTTAGGAACACGAGAAGTAGTCAACTCCATACTAAGGACAGTGATACAGATTACCTCGAAGATGGACGAGAAGAGCCGCAGTTAAACCAACGGGCTAAAGAAACCGAGAACTTTCAACACAGAGCAGTGGACAGTATACAGTGACGACAGGGAAACCGTTCAAGGACGTGAAAGAGAAGGAAAGAAACATGAACACCCATATGGATAATTAATATGTAGAATCCTCATAAGGATCGAGCAACTTTTGCAATCCAGAGGAAATCTACCAGATGATGTGGACAGAAACGCGTGACTACGCAATGATGAGAGATAAAGCTAATATGCTAGCAGATACCTTAAGCAAGGAACAATGGATTTGGAATGTACCACTCACATGATAATTCGCTCATCTTATCTGTTGGACTCATGAGATATTAGCTGCTGAGAGTTTATGCCTCTGCACTCTGTAGGACTGAGTGTTTTGGTATTGCACTTGTGCAGTTATTAATCTAGTGGGAATACGGGAAGATGAAATGGATATCAACACGAGTGTGTATCAAGAACTACAACAGTGTGTTACTCCGGAACAAAATCACCAGGAGACATGGATGACAATCATCATCTTTGTGGACATATAGGCTGGTACGTCTTAGTATTACAAGACAAGTGCAAAGAGCACTAAGTACTAACAATAGCCAATGTCATATTACACCTCAAGCTGAAAATTAGTGAGAGAAGACACACACATGTATGCTAGTGATCCAAACGAGAGGATTCACAGCAATGAAAAGAGGCAAACTGAGCCTATGTTCATGGGTCTGCACCTCATACGGAGCGAGTGGGCCCATAAGAACGAATTTGGGAGAGAGCACAAATAGTTTAGTGCCTCACCCTTTATGTATTGTCGAGCCCAGAAGGGCTAGAGTCATACCCGTCTCTTTGATATGAGGATAATCCACGAGTTGGTGAACTCTTTGAGAGCCAAGTATCCAGTGCTCCTTGTTGAGCGGTTGTTGTATACTTGTGGGGTACGGGGGAGTAACCCTTTTTAAGGGGGGTAGAGCCTCTTGGCTGTGCACATGTGTGCACTAAGTTTTGTTGTGGTATGCGGGGCATACGAGGTTTGTTAATGGTTTGTTTTCGTATGCATGGCATACAGTGAATTGGTGGTGTGTGGGGCACACGAGGTTTTGTTGGTTATTGCTAACAGAGAAATTGTAGGGATAAAACTATATACAAAAGAATAAACAAATAACTAAACCTACAACTCTACTACGGGTAGCAAAATAAAACCCGGTCGGAGTATAGTGTAAATATATTACGACCGAGAGTATCGTACCCAAGGGACTTATAGAAAATTAGTCCTAATCCGGTAATAACCTATTCTAAAACAAGGGGGGAAATTGAAATATTTTCTAACCCTAATCAAAACTAACTAAACTAAGTGGTAATTACAATGAAATTATCCTTGATCCAGGGTGTGAAACCATCTAAGCATCAATATGAACTCTAAACATAAACACAGGCCTTCGAATTAACCAACAACTGAACACGCCGGGTGTCCTGCCGATACCACTTGCACGGCATATTCAAAGACATTGAATATGCCGGACATTGGCCACCCGGCAGTGCATCCGGCATAGCCATATTGCATATTATTTCTCCAGTTTCCGAGTAGAAAACAGAAGACTCATCCCTATTAACAAATCGAGCATATATCATGCCGCGAAATGAACAAGGAAATGGGGGAAAATGGATTAATTCTCACTCTTACCACTAACCCTTAAGTCATAAGAAGAGAGTAGAAAGACCATTAAGAGAGTCTAACCTATCTTACTTGGGACTTGTCTTCCACAAGTAAGAATTGCATGAAGAGAAAAAGAGATCAACCTATTCTCTTTCAATAAGAACCTTACTCTTAATAAACTTGAAAATTATATTAAAGAAATCATATTGTTTACAAGAAGGAATTCATCCCTAACCAAGAATAAGCAAGGAGTTCTACATCTCCATCCACACAACTACAAGAAGAGAATACAAAGGGGAGAAGGGAATGGTCATAGCCTTAACCCGACAGGATCTTCTTCTTCTTCTTCGCGTGGATGGAACTGTAGAAACTTCCTTGGACACCAACAATGGAATGGGGCGTAAATAGAGATGTGAATGGAGTATATAGGGGTGTTGAAGTGTGTTGAGTTGTAGCCTTCCTCGGCCTATTTATAGGCATTAATTGTGTCGATGCCGGGCGTCGTGCCGGGTCCCAAATAGCCGGCACACGTGTTAAATGCGCCCAACTGTTAACGGTCGAAACCGTCGATGTCCGTGCGAAACAGTGCTTATGCCGGGTAGGAATTACCCGGCATTACACCCGGCAGCGGTTGGAAAACACGTGGATCACATGTGCTGTCGTATGGTCAATCGAGGCGATTTTACACTCATGCCGGATAGCGTTTACCCTCCAATTTGCTAACAGAGAAATTGTAGGGATAAAACTATATACAAAAGAATAAAAAAATAACTAAACCTACAACTCTACTACGGGTAGCAAAATAAAACCCGGTCGGAGTATAGTGTAAATATATTACGACCGAGAGTATCGTACCCAAGGGACTTATAGAAAATTAGTCCTAATCCGGTAATAACCTATTCTAAAACAAGGGGGGAAATTGAAATATTTTCTAACCCTAATCAAAACTAACTAAACTAAGTGGTAATTACAATGAAATTATCCTTGATCCAGGGTGTGAAACCATCTAAGCATCAATATGAACTCTAAACATAAACACAGGCCTTCGAATTAACCAACAACTGAACACGCCGGGTGTCCTGCCGGATACCACTTGCACGGCATATTCAAAGACATTGAATATGCCGGACATTGGCCACCCGGCAGTGCATCCGGCATAGCCATATTGCATATTATTTCTCCAGTTTCCGAGTAGAAAGCAGAAGACTCATCCCTATTAACAAATCGAGCATATATCATGCCGCGAAATGAACAAGGAAATGGGGGAAAATGGATTAATTCTCACTCTTACCACTAACCCTTAAGTCAAAGAAGAGAGAGAAAGACCATTAAGAGAGTCTAACCTATCTTACTTGGGACTTGTCTTCCACAAGTAAGAATTGCATGAAGAGAAAAAGAGATCAACCTATTCTCTTTCAATAAGAACCTTACTCTTAATAAATGAAAATTATATTAAAGAAATCATATTGTTTACAAGAAGGAATTCATCCCTAACCAAGAATAAGCAAGGAGTTCTACATCTCCATCCACACAACTACAAGAAGAGAATACAAAGGGGAGAAGGGAATGGTCATAGCCTTAACCCGACAGGATCTTCTTCTTCTTCTTCGCGTGGATGGAACTGTAGAAACTTCCTTGGACACCAACAATGGAATGGGGCGTAAATAGAGATGTGAATGGAGTATATAGGGGTGTTGAAGTGTGTTGAGTTGTAGCCTTCCTCGGCCTATTTATAGGCATTAATTGTGTCGATGCCGGGCGTCGTGCCGGGTCCCAAATAGCCGGCACACGTGTTAAATGCGCCCAACTGTTAACGGTCGAAACCGTCGATGTCCGTGCGAAACAGTGCTTATGCCGGGTAGGAATTACCCGGCATTACACCCGGCAGCGGTTGGAAAACACGTGGATCACATGTGCTGTCGTATGGTCAATCGAGGCGATTTTACACTCATGCCGGATAGCGTTTACCCGGCATCACATCCGGCAAGGCTTCTTTCTGTTCTGTACTGCCGTGCAGAAACTACCCGGCATGGAGTCCGGCTTCAACTGAACTTTTGCCTAGAAAATCATTCCTTGCACAGAAAACTCATAAAAACATAAATCTGTACAAATAATATACTTTAACACATAATGAGCATAAATGACATAAATATAACTTTATTTAGATGAATATAATACTAAATCTAATGCATAAAATATGATAAGCCGATGAATATAATACTAAATCTAATGCATAAAATATGATAAGTCTGCGGCTTATCAGTTATGTTTGGTACGCGGGGCGTACGTTGTTTGATTCATTTGTGTGTGATGTGCACTTGTTTGTATGTATCTTATGAGATACCTGTTTGAATGTTGTATGTACACCCATGTGTGTAGTACTTTTCTTATGCTACTTGTGATAGATGTATTCATATTGCTTTGTAGAATGATTAATATGGTATCGCCTAGATACTAGATACGAAATGAATCATTAGATATGGAATGTGGAATGATGGTGTGTTATGACATATCGGGGAGGTTGCCAGGGTTGTAGAACTGATAGGAAATAATGGTGCTGATGGATCACCTATATCCATATATGATTGAACTAACGCCACAAAGTGATGGCTATGTGCTGATAGCACAATACGATGTGTGAATGATGATATCCATAGATATACATGATGGGAATAATGGGTAGCCATATATTTATATACTTACCTATTTGATTGAGAGAGACTTCGGGACGAAGTTTTTTAAGGGGGTAGATTGAAATACCAAACTAATGAAACATGGGTTAAATCTAATCACATTGATTAAGGCCTAAACATGCCTTAAAAGTCAACTGAGACACAATAGTGGTCAAACAAAGTAAGGTATTACAACCCATTGACTGTTTAGGGTAAATAAATACCCAAATGAAACTACTTAGGACCTAAAAATTTGTCCTAAGTTTATTAACATATACTAAACACATTACAATGTGGGAAAACACTCCAACACAAAGAACAAGCATTTTCATGCTTCAAGGTAAAGTAGGGCAAAAATGTGCTCTAAGAAAAACCTTAAGGTCTAATGACCTCTAAATGATATAAATTGGATACCATGATCAAATATCATGTAAGGCACACAAAAAAACTGTTCTCAAAGAAAACTGAGCTCAGAAAACACCCTGCCAACTCAAAATGTGCACTAAAATCCTTAAAGCACGTTTTTTTTGTGTATGAGCTCTAAGATAATGACTTTTTGTCATTTTAAAGACTGGAGTATATCATTATAATATTAATTGACATGATAGACTATATTTTAAAGTTAAATCAAAGTTTGAAAATTAAAAATCATGGGCAATTTAGTATGAATAGTACCCAAAAACAGCATTTGGTTACTTAATATTAACTATGGTCAAAGGTCACCCATTGATCAAGACCACCATTGCCGACCTCCTACAGCTGGCATGCCCACTCATTCATCAATCTTCAATCAATTATGCAATCAATCTAATGACTCACCATTTACTATTTGCTAAAATATCATTAAAGTAACTTATAAGCTTAATTAAGCTTACCTTCTTCATTTGCCTTCTAACCCAGCTGACACCCAGCTCCTCCAACCTCTCTTTGGCTTCTCCAAACCGTGGCTAGCACACCAAGTTCAAAGAAGAACAACAATCACCATTGGTAAGCTTATTAAGCTATTAAATGTTCATTTTCTTCACAATTCTTACCTCTTTCAATGGAGAAAAGCATCAACCATTTCCATCAATGTTCTTAGGTTGTTTTGGAGGTTAAATGGAGGGTGTATCTCGGCATTAACAAGGGAAGAAGGTGGAGAAAGCTAATATTGTTCTTAAGGTATAAAAATGTGCTTTAAGCACATATCTTTTGATTCCCTTCAAATTCGGTTGTGAAACTTTGTTCCTAGCCTTATAATCTTCATCTTAACATAATTATTCAGTTGGTACATCAAGAGCTTCAAGGTATAGCCAGATCCAAGCCAAAAACACTATTTTAGGCACTTTAAACAAGGTAAAGATTAGCCATCTTCTAATCTGAGTTATACCAGTTTAAAGCTTGGTTTTAGTAGCTCTTTTGAAACCCTTTACCTTCTGTAAATTTAGGCAGAAGAGCACTTGTTCTTGCCTTGGTATTCAAAGGTAAATTTTACCTTGAAATTGACATTAAACACTTCTTATGGTTAGATCTTGCTTGGAGAATAACTATGCCTTAATTGCTGTTTGAAAACATGTAAATAATGCTGTGGAAATTTTATCCTAAGCTGGGCGTGGCCAAACAAGGCCTTAACTAGGCAAAAACAAGGTATACATCACTTAAACCTTCACTTGGTATATTAATATGTAATTATACATATACGTATAATTGTGCCGTGAGTGAACAAGGTATTTAAGGTCTTATTTTGACCTTAGGTGATTAAGGAATGGTTTAGTAAATTTTATAATTAATTAATTAGCATAATTGTCAAATTTAAGACATTATGTGGAAAATTGGTAAATAAAGAAAATATATGTGTAAGGGCCGAGAGTTTAAGGCTTTTATGGGCATTTATGTGTAATTTATTTTAGGGAAATTTCACCAAATACCATTGAGTTTTTGCTTAATTCATGATATACCACTGTGTTTTAAAAATTACACAGGATAACATTGAGTTTTTACTTATTTCACCTGATAACACTCTATCCCATATTATGTTAACTTCTTTGTTATTTTTCCAAGAAAATGACAAAATACTCATGTTATTAATTGCCTCACAATGAACTGTCATATTGATAAATAAGATACCACCTTAATTTAACTAATAATAGGGTAGTTTAGTATTTTTTTTCTAGGGATATTAACGAAAAAGTTAACGAAATATGTGACAGAGTGTTATTTGGTGAAATAAGTAAAAACTCGGTGTTATCCTGTGTAATTTTAGAAACACGGTGGTATATCATGAATTAAGAAAAAACTCAGTGGTATTTGGTGAAATTTCCCTTTATTTTATAAGCTAATGTTTGTAATAAGGCCATGTACTTTAGGCCATTTTATTTATGCATTTATAAGCTTTTATTCAAGTTTAGGTGATATATAATTATTACCGCAAGGAATTGGGGTCTTAGGTGAAATTAAATTAAATTTGGGGGCTATAAAAGGATATAGCCGAAAATTGGAGGTTTAAATGAGTTTATATAAATATTATAAGATTATATAAAGTTTTGGGGTTAAATTGTAATTTCTGGAAAAATTGGGGTACAAGTCGTAATATATGGAGTTTAATGGTCAAGGAAATATTAAGGTGGTCAACCTTGACCATATGCTAGGCTTTGACCAAATTAAATAAGTTAGATAACTTATTTAAGGTTTTATAATAAGATAAGTATTTTATTGTAACAATTTTATAACATATGTGGTATATACGTTATTTCCGAAAGTTAAGGGTGTAAAATGGTATTATAAACACCCATGGGCTATTAGGAATTTTTAGGAATTTATTGGGTTGATTTTGGAATTAAAATAAACTATATATGTATAAATATAGTTATTATGTCATTACGACACTTTGGAGAAATATAAGTGGTGGTATAGCAAATACCGAAAGTATATGGGTTAATAAGGAAATTATAACCCTCTGGTGAAATTTGGTGATTTTTAGAATTATATAAGGGTATTTAATAAGATATGTGTATAATATATAGTTTTGATATTATAAAACTATATGTTATGAATTGGGCCAAATGGCAATTATAAAACAGAGCAAGGTCTGTTCGGAATTTACAAAAATATAACCATAGGTTATACCCTTTTTATAAGTTAGAAATGTTATATTAAATGGTATATATAACATGGTATAAATAATGGGGTGATTTTGTAAATAAAGGAAACTATGGTTTATGGAAAAGAATAAGGTTTAATATATATGCCTACGCGGCAATATATAATAGTTTTGTATAAAAACTATAGGTTATAAGTTAAAGGAAATAAAAATATCATACCAAATGATATTAGTATATGGTATAACATTACATAATGTTATGTGGTCATAATAGAATTTAAATAAATTCAAGGGCTGTACCGAAAATTTAAATGTTGGAAAATGAATTTTAGACTAAGGTCGATAGTGTTATAAATGTTATAACAATTATATGGTTTAGATGGAATTAATATAAGGATATTCACATTAAATAATGTGACAAACTATAAATAAATGAGATTTCTAAACTAAGGTATTTATGGAATAAACCTTAGGAGTTGTAATTATTACAACATAAAATGTTACATAATATTAGGATAATAATCTTATTATAAGTTGTATAATATAATACAACTAATGGGAATAATCATCTAATATAAGATGATAAAATGTAACATATAATATAAGAGTTTATTAAACTCACGAAATTTACCTACGTGGTAAATATATACATACACAAGAATAATGTATATAAGGATGAGTATATATTATGGTTGGAGACCATATAATATAGTGGTGGTGGTTATTACATGAAAAATAGTTACGAACTATAAGGTATAAGTTTTTGGATGCAAATATTATTTGCTAAAGATAATGGAGTATAAAATACAATGTATTATAATGGATGGTGGGAAAATTATACAATATAATATAATAATGCATGCATACATGCAACTATAGGTTATATACCTAAACTAGATGGTGGATAAGATTAAAGAAATATAATGAGTTAAACTTAACAGTCGAAATGTTTTGACATACGAGTTTTAAAGTAACAAAGCCGACCGGTTTAGAGAAACCCGTAACAAATAACTGTAGAAAACGGGGATGAACTGTCGGGGTTACTTGTTATTCGGAAGTACCGGATGTAGTTAGTCATGGAGACTGACTTATAGTTTTATTACCGTTTAGATCATACTTCAGACAAGGACGCTTGACGAGCTAGTGGTCTACACTGCGTGAAATACCCCAAACTTAGATATGGTGTTAAATGATAAACTAAGATATAAGGAGGCTAAATAATGCCTTAGAAACATTAAGAAACATTTCTAATCAAAGAAAATATAAGGAAACACCAAAAGAGCAGTTTTAACAAAAACGTGCTCTAAGCTTGGAGAGACATGGGAGAGTACCCAAATATTGTTATAAGACCTTAGTAATATCCTAATGGTCATTTCAAATCAATTACCAAAGAAAACCAAGCTTGAAAACAAGTTAAAACACAAAATGTGCTTTAAGGAGTCTTAAAGCACGTTTTTAAAAATTGTCTTGTAAATGAGTTTTGAATGGCTAAATGTCCATCATTACTCTTTAATTAACATGTGTACTATATAGTATCACATTTGGAAGTCTATATCAATGGGAAATCAAAAATTTCACAACAATGTGCCTTGTTATGATGAATAGTGAATTAATTAAGTTAGTTTGTAACATAAGTCTATATAAGTGAGACATTTGGTCAACAAAGACTTAATTACCCTCATTTACAAAAGGGGGCCGGTTTTTAAGTGTGACTCACCACACTTATCTAGCTAAGTAAAGAGAAAGCAAAAACAAGTAAGTTATAAAGTAAAAACACTATTCACCTTTTAAGATAAATATCACATTTTACTTACCTCTCTCCTCACTTCTTCATTCTCCCTTGTTTCACACGGTTCTTGCTCTCTTCTCTTCTCCATTCACGTAGAACTCAACCCCATGAAAGCTCCATCTTCTCTTGCACACTACTTGCTCATTTAAGCTCCAAATCCAAAACAAAATACATATTCCTCTTAGTTAGCTCAAGCTCTTCTTTCTATCTTTTCAAAACTTCAAGAGCTTCATTTTGGTGCCAAGTCAAACCACCATTAGAGGAGGAAATTCAAGTTTGGAGACTCCATTGGCATCTCCATTCTCTTAAGGTAAAGAAAGTGTAAGAAAATCTAGGTTTCCACCATTTTCTTCACATGTCCGAAAATATATACTCATGGAACTCCATGTTTATGCCTTGTTCTAGCTTGTTTCTACTCTTCAAAGGAGAGAGGAGGTCCTTCTTGCTTCATATCCAAGTTTGTCTTGAGAAACCAAGGTAAAACAATCACATTAATACCTTAAAGCATATTTTTAACCTAGGGTTTGTCCCTTGGGGTTAATGTGTTATCTAGTACTCATTGGAGTCATTGGATATTGGTTAGAACATTGGCAAGGAAATACACATTGGTGACCGAGATTGAACAAAGAAAAACCTAAGGAGAAAAGCTTTTAAGCTTGTGAGAGAACAAGGTAAATTACTTACCTTAAGGTGTTTTGTTATTTAAGGGAATGGGATTTAGGTATATGATGAGTTTAGTAGTGAGTTTACATTAGAAAGGGTTATATAAAACCTAGGAGAAACAATGACTATACTTGTGAACTTGTGACTAAGGAGCAAATGAGAAAAAGAGATAGTCTAAGAATATCAAGGTGAAGTACAAGAAGCATTTTATTTCAATGGGAGCCTTGTTGTGTGTATTCGCAGGTTGAAGGCATATATATGTGGAAATTCAGTGGTTAAGATTATTGTCAATTAAGGGCCTAAGTGCCAAGCATTTCAAGTTTAAGCAATATATGATGATGTGGTGAAGTTTTGGTGTAAATTGTGTGTTAAGGTGTTGTGATAAGAATTTGGGTGATGTTGGTTGTTTGATGGAGAAAAACCATGTATTAGGTGGTATTATATAGAGAACCTATGGCAAAATTTAGAGGAGAACCTAAGTGTTTAAGATATTCTAAGGGAATTTAATGACTAAGGAAGTACTAGGATGTTTATAGGTTGTCTTGATGAAAAAGGGTGAGAATAAGGTGTTCTAAGGACTTATAATGACTTAGGCATTACTAGGAAGGATTTAGAAATCAAGAGAATGACTTTGAGTATTTAGGACTTAGGCAAATGTTGTTGCACAACTAGGAAGGGAAGTAGTAGGGAAGTGTGAGTAATGTGTTGATGATGGAAGTTTAAGCTTGGGAAGGAACATTAAGTAAATGCTTAAGAGAGTTTAGATAGTGAAAGATGCTTGGGAGATGATGTTATAGTGGTGAGGAAAACATTTGGTATAGTGGCTACATTAGGTATGAACCACCACCTAGAAACCTAGAGGAAAGCATTACAAGTGTTAGCATTATTACAAGGAAAATGCATAAGGACTAAGGTGTATCTTGGTGAATGATTTAATGTGTTTTGAGGAGGGCTTAAGGTGTATTTGAGGTGCCCAAATGAGGTTATAACATATTAGGATATATGAGGAGAAGTTTGGAGATGAATGGGAATTTAGAAACAAGGTTCTGGAGCCGACCGACCTTAGGGACCGAACTTGCAAGGTCGGTCGGGCTCAGTTTACACTACCGGAAAATGTTTCTGGAATCGACCGAACTTGGGGACCGGACTTACAAGTTCGGTCGGACCTGTATTTTGTGAAGGAATTAAGTCTCTGGAATCGACCGAACATGGGACCGGACTTGGCAAGTTCGGTCGAGCTCAAATTTCCCACGGGGGAAACTCGGGAATTGACCGACCTTGGGGACCGGACTTACAAGGTCGGTCGGGGTAGAATTTTCAAACGGTGAAGTGTTCTGGAATGGACCGACCTTAGGTAAGGTCGGTCGGAAGTTCGTTCGGACCCAAAATATAAAAATGAATGAATGTTTTAGGTTTGTGAATTGGGACCCCGAAGAAGGTTAAACAAACAAAGATCGACGGTGAACGGTACAATCCTTCTTGTGACCTGCTTGCTAACGAGGTGTCCCTCGGCTTGTGTGCTATCTGTTTAATTGCTATGACTAAAACAAGATAAAGCATGCAACCGGTTATATTGTTCTCGTTGTGATTGTGTTATATTTACACTAACCCGCGAGACTTGAGTTGGTTACTAACCAAGTTTAGTACTTACTGAGTTAGGATTAAGAGTTAAGTTTGATGGTTGTTGGTTAATGCCCGTTAAGGCTTAGCTAGCACAAGGTGTTTAAGATGTCTACTAACTGGAACTTGAGTGAGGAAACCAGGGACCGATCTCCGGTCATGCATGCTAAGGAAAAGGGGGACGGTATCTGAATCAGATCCGCCCTCCGCTTAAGGACTTGTCTTCGGACTTGTAGCCTAGGGCCGGTTGCCGGCTCAGCTACGCTGGACTCCCGTCCAGAGTAGGTGGCATTAAGATGGTGCGGTGGGATCACCTAAATCCCAGGTTCGAATTAAGCTACAACCAATCCCTTCCAGGAAAGGTTTGTATACTGAGATTAAGATTAAGATGAGATTAAGATTGAGATTAAGATTGAGGTAAGGTAAGGAACTGAGATTAAGGAAATGAGGACTAAGGAAGGGGTTACTAACCCACTTGTTAAGGGAACGCTTGAGTCGTTCATTGGTTGTGAACTATATATGTTCATCTGTGGTTATTGTTATTGCACTTCATATTATGCTTGTGTATGTAATCAATTTCCATGCTATCGACAATTAGTCGTCGTAGCCCCGTTAGCTTGGGGGCCATGAGAGGGTGTACCAGCATTCGTGCTGACCCCCTCGGGGGCTATTTTTACACTTGCAGGTAAGAGGCCCATGAGGACGCACTACGAGAGTAGGAGCGGTTAGTCTTAGGGTGGGACATTTATTTTGAGTTCGGGTTGCGCCTGTGCACCCGACTGTTTATATTAAACTGATGTAAGTGGAGATTATGTTTAAGATTCTAGTACTCGGTTGGTTGTGGTTTTATGAATGTTGATGTTTAAGCTGGATAAGTATTTTTGGATAAGTATTGTAAGCATTTAAGCCGGTATATTCTAACGATCAGACCGTGGCAAGGTCCAGGTGTTGTTTATTTCCGCTGCGACGTATTCGATTAAGTGTTCAGATTGCGATAACCACGATAGGCTTTGGATGGGGTGTTACAAAAAGTGGTATCAGAGTGTAGTTACGCTCTCAAGAAATACCGGACGTGAGTAACCACCGAGTTAGGATATAAGTAAGGAATAAGTGTTGGGTAAGGGTGTGAGAAGTTAGAGTGGAGTAGAGTCAGATGACCACTAATAAGTGGATTGTCTTTACCGTCTACGGACGTTATAAATTTATTAACCAAAACAGTGGTGAATGTGAATCTAATGTGAGTTATGCTTGTTCAGATGGCAGGACGCCCTAGAGGAGGAGGTCGCGGCGGCGGGGTGAGGATACTTCAGGGATACCTGGAGGGCAGACGATCGCAGAGATCGTAGCTGCCGCTTTAGGGCATATGGGCTATCAGCCTGGGTGGGTGCACCACCTCCACCGCCACAACCTAGGGAACCAAACTGGGTGAAGAGTCTAGCAGATCTTCGACCCGCTCATTTTAAGGGGGGAGACCGATCCCGCCAAGCTTGAGGCGTACATCTCCGAGCTGGAGACCGCCTTCGAGACCCTTGATGTCCCTGCTGGGATCAAGGTGCGCCTAGCTGCTTTCTATCTGAAGGGGGCGGCAGGTGATTGGTGGAAGCTGGTGAGGGCCGAGCATGTGGCCAATCCAGAGTTCGGCTGGGAGCAGTACACCGCCTTGCTACGAGCAAAGTACTACCCCGCCCATGTCCAAACGAAGAAGCGCTTGCAGTTGGATGCGCTTAAGCAGTCGGACAAGATGACAGTGGACGAGTATTACTCAGAGTTCACTGCCTTGCTCCGTCTTCTGCCGGGTCTAGGGTATTCTGACCAGATCTTGGTGGACCGCTTCTATGGCGGGCTTAGCCATCGACTCCGCTACGGCATGGGGCCGACGAGTTACACTACCTTGCAGGTAATAAGAACGATTGAGATTTGAGTAAGTGATGAATAAGATTTAGATTATGAGAAATAAGTGAGAGTAATACTATGGAAAAGCAGGAGTGCTATCATGCCGCGCTAAGGTTGTGATTACCGTCCAGCTGAGGGACGAGGAGAATGCAAAGAGGAAGAGTGCTGGGAAGAGCTCAGAAAGTCAAGGGCAAGGAGGGTACAAGAAACAAAAGTACCAGCCTCAGGCCCAGAAAAATCAGAACCCGAAAGGGAAGGAGGAAAAGGAGAAGGCTTCGGAAGAGCCATTGAAGCTGACATACGCTATTGCAGCTACACCCCTGCGCTCTAAGGCGCCAAAGGGTAAGGAAATTGATATTGAATGAGTTAAGAAATAAATTAGTAACCCGTTTGAGATATGAGAATTGACAATATGAATCATCAGGATCTGAGACTGAGAGGGGAGCCGGTGTGGCTACCAGCGACGCTTCATCTGTAGATGGTGTCACAAGGACCACCCCGGGCTCGACTGTAAGGGAAACAAGGTGGAGTGCAACTTCTGCGAAGTGTATGGACATCGAGCTTATGAGTGTTACCGGAATCCTGCTAGCAGAGCCTATAGGCCCGACACCAGGGGCAAGGGTAAGACCGATCAGGGAGCTGGATCTGACGGTCAGAGGAAAGTGCAGAAGCCGGCGGACAAGAACCCACGGGTGACCCAGAAGACGGGGCCCACTCTGCACATGGTGGACCGGGACGATGAGCCTGAGCCCTCATCGAGGCCAGGTACCACTAAACCATTTAGTAAAAAACTACCTGCTTACCGCATTATCATGCATGTTGGTGAAATAAATGAGTTAAGTAAGAATAAGATGAGATTAGGACTTAAGTGAGATATAACCTACTACCACTCTAGGAAGATTCAACATCTGCTACCCTATACCATCTACATCTAAACCGGAGCACACCGACATCGAAACCATCGACTTTCCAACCGAACAATGTCAGGTTATCCGCCCAGGTATGATTTTATTAAGGGGATACTGACACCCGAAGCACAAATAGCCATCATCAGGAGATGCAATCAACTAGGAATGGGACCGGGAGGTTTTTACACACCGGAGTACCCAGGGGGAGCAAAGATGAAATTAAAGATGATGAACTTGGGCAAGGTTTGGAATCCGTATGCCAAGAATTACCAAACCACAAGGGAGCAAGATGGAGTCTCACCACCGGGAATACCCGAAGAGTTCCATCCAGTTATTACACAAGTCATGGAAATCGCTCAGCAGTTGGAAGCTGAACCGATTCCAGACATCCAGCCAGACATTTGCATTGTAAACTTCTACGAAAAAGATGGGAAACTGGGACTACACCAGGATAAGGACGAGAAAACGGAGTCTCTCGAAAGAGGGGATACCCGTAGTGTCTGGTCCATTGGAGATGATGCGGAGTTTTATACGGCGAGCAGAAGCGTGCGGACCGTGCAGATAAGATAGTACTTAAGTCAGGTGATGTATTAATTTTGGGAGGAGAATCAAGGATGTTATACCATGGGATTAAGAGAATCAAGCTGAATACAGCACCGTCAGCAGTAATCAATGCGACGCATATGAGACCAGGAAGATTAAACCTAACCTTTAGACAATATTAGCCATGTAATGTTAGAATGAGATGAGAAATGAGATGTAAGATGAAGCACATGTTGTAAACAGGATGGTCATGAATAAAATAACAGTGTTGTCATATAAATTGTTACGACTCTTGTTATACCATCAATACTCATGAAGCTTGTGACAACAATTAGGTTATGGACTCGGTAGGAAGGTGCACTAAGCATACTTACAGAGGCACAGGCCGACGCCAGCGGTACTATCTCACCGGCACCTTTCCGATCAATGGGATTGAGGCATCAGTTCTCTTCGACTCAGGGGCCTCGCATACCTTTGTCTCGGCATCATTCGCGAGCAGGTTGGGGCTAGACGCTGATGAGCTACCCGACTTCACGGTTACGCTCCCGTCTAAGGAGAAGGTTCGTTGCACTCGTTATACGAGGAGCCACCATCAGAATTAAGGGAGAAGACTTTCCAGTCAGTTTCATTGAGTTCAGTAAGAGGATTTGATGTTATCTTCGGGATGAAATGGTTGGAGCGGCACAAGGGACGAATCCTCTGCGCCGAGCATAGATTGCTGCTCAGGAGTCCGTCTGTGGGTAACATATCATACCGCCAGAGGCCCAGAGAGCCTTCGACGTAAGATCATCACCGCCATGGCAATGCATAGAGAGTAAGAAAAAAGAAGAAGTATACCTCTGCTATGTACAGGACATAGAGAGAGACCCTGAGTTTGACCCGACTTACGGTAGTGTCGGAGTTCCCGCCTTATTTCCACGGGAACTGCCCGGCATGCCACCACTCGGGAGGTAGAGTTCACCATTGAGCTCGATCTGGTACGGACCGATACAAAGCACCATACCAGTATGGCTCCGGCAGAAATGACTGAGTTAAAAGAACAATTGAAAGATTTGTTGGATAAGGGATTCATTAGACCAAGTGTGTCACTATGGGGAGTGCCAGTCCTCTTCGTGAAGAAGAAGGATGGTAGTCTCCGCCTCTGCATCGACTACAGAGAGCTGAATGCAGTGACAGTGAAGAATAAGTACCCACTACCCCGCATTGACGATCTGTTCGATCAGTTGAAGGGAGCATCTGTGTTTTCCAAGATTGATCTCAGATCGGGGTATCATCAGATAGCCATTAAGGAGGGAGACATTAAGAAGACGGCATTCCGGACACGATACGGCCACTATGAGTTTACAGTGATGCCGTTCGGTTTGTCGAACGCACCGGCGAAGTTTATGGATCTGATGAACCGCTTGTTCCGGGAGCAGCTGGACAAGTCGGTTGTGGTTTTTATTGATGACATTCTGATATATTCAAAGTCTAAAGTTGAGCATGAGGAACATCTGAGGAGGGTGTTGGAAATATTGAGGGAGAACCAGCTATATGCTAAGTTCTCCAAGTGTGAGTTTTGGCTTGACCAGGTCTCTTTCCTAGGTCATGTCATCTCTGATGCTGGGATCGCAGTGGATCCAGCAAAGATTGATGCAGTACGTACCTGGCCAAGGCCGAAGACTGTTACCGACATCCGGAGCTTTCTCGGTCTGGCAGGCTACTACAGGAGATTTGTTAGAGATTTCAGCAAGGTCGCGAAGCCGATGACCAGTCTGATGAAGAAAGATGCACCATTTCTGTGGACAGTTGACTGTGAGAGATCATTTCAGCGCCTGAAGGACTCACTGACCACTGCACCGGTACTGACCATTCCAGACGGTACAGAGGGCTTTGAGGTTTATTGTGATGCATCCGGCAGAGGGCTGGGTTGCGTGCTCATGCAACATGGCAAGGTGGTGGCATATGCCTCACGCCAGTTGAAGAAACATGAGGAGAACTACCCCACACATGATTTAGAGCTGGGAGCTGTAGTCTTCGCTTTGAAGATATGGCGCCACTACTTATATGGGGTTAGTGTCACGATCTACACCGATCATAAGAGTTTGAAATACATATTCACTCAGAAGGAGTTAAATCTTCGACAGAGGAGATGGTTAGAGTTTCTGAAAGACTATGACATTGACCTCCAATACAAAGAAGGGAAGGCCAATGTTGTAGCAGATGCCCTGAGCCGTCGAGCACACTCACTCAATTCGCTAGTTTCTTTCTCCAGCTTGGTTGATGAGGTGCGAGAGGCTCAGAGGACAGATGAGTATATGGAAGAGGTCAGACAGAAGACAGATGGTACCTTTGAGAGTCAGAAATACGACTTCAGACTTCATGATGATGATCTGATCAGACTTAAGGGCCGATTATGCATACCACGAGGTAACACGGATCTGAAAGACCGTATACTTAGAGAATCACACTGTTCTTCAGTTTCCATCCATCCGGGAGCCTCTAAAATGTATAAAGACATGAAGAGATACTTCTGGTGGTCGGGGATGAAGACAGATGTTACCGAGTTCGTCTTGAGGTGTCTCACATGCCAGAAGGTGAAATTCGAGCACCGACGACCGGGCGGAATGGTACAGTCGATGCTAGTTCCGGAGTGGAAGTTCCATGATATCTCCATGGACTTCGTAGTTGGGCTTCCACCTGCTAGGGGAGGTCTCAACATGATATGGGTGGTGGTGGATCGCCTTACCAAAGTAGCCCGATTCATACCGATGAAGGATACTTGGAAGGTGACCAAATTAGCTGAGTTATTTGAGAAAGAAATCATGAGACATCACGGCATACCAAAGACCATAGTGTCAGATAGAGATACCAGATTCCTTTCGAGGTACTGGAGAGCTACCAGAGAAGCGTTGGGTACAGAACTCAAACTGAGTACCGCGTTCCATCCTCAGACAGATGGTCAGACTGAGCGTACTATTCAGACACTCGAGGACATGCTGAGAGCATGTGCCTTAGACTTCCAGGGCAGTTGGATTGACAGATTGCATCTGATCGAGTTTTCATACAACAACAGCTATCACGCTTCGATCAAGATGGCACCTTTTCAAGCGTTGTACGGTAGACCATGTCGTACACCGCTCTGCTGGGATGAGTCGAGTGAGACGGTCATTATAGGACCAGAGTACTTAGAACAAGTTAAGGCTGAAGTTCAGCAAATCAGGGAGAACATGAAAGCTGCTCAAGATAGGCAGAAGTCATATGCTGATGTTCGACGACGGGACCTGGAGTTCGAAGTGGGCGACCAGGTATTTCTGCGAGTTTCACCGATGAAGGGTGTATTCAGGTTTGGGCAGAAGGGCAAATGAAGCCCGAAATTTGTTGGTCCTTATGAGATTACGGAGCGGGTGGGCCCGGTTGCTTACAGGTTGAATTTACCTGCTGAGCTGGGTAAAGTGCATGATGTTTTTCATGTTTCACAGCTAAAGAAATACATGCACCACCCCTCCCATGTGTTAGAACCTGAGAGGTTGACATTAGAACCAAATATGAGATCCGTGGAGACTCCTCAGAGAATCTTGGACAGCAAGACTAGGGAAACTCCTTGGGCTCTACAGCTCACTTATGTTGTTGCGGCCAAGCCCCTACGCTCTCACCCACCCAAGGGTAACAAATTATTCCCGAATACAAATTAAGTGTTATCAATTTTATGAACTGAGTATTGACAGTGTGATGTGATAGCAGCTATTGCGGGCTCTGGATCTGGGCGCCACTACTACTGCAAGTGGTGCAACAGAGACCACCCCGGCGTTGACTGCAAGGGGAAGGAAGTGCAGTGCTACTACTGCAAGAAGTTAGGACACCGAGACTTCGAGTGTTACCAAAACCCCAACAGTAGAAACTACAAACAGTGGAAGGGTAAGGGTAAGGCTGCCACGACCTCCGAGGGCCCAAAGGCGACTAGTCAGCCTTCCTCAGATCAGGGGAAATTCCAGAAAGGAAAGGGGTCAGGAGCTGGAAAGGCCACCCTTAATGTGGTTGATCGGTCAGAGGCAGCTGGAACCTCTTCTAGACCAGGTACTACTTAAAACCGCTGAGTGAAGTAATTGGTTGCTTACCGCATTTCATGCATGAGGGTTAGTAAACTTAAATGTACAGCTACATGAACAATAAGTTGAAGTATGATATACAATTTACCTAAGTTAGATAATTCTAAACCTTAGGAACCTTCAATATATGTTATACAATCCCTCCCACCAACCCCCAAAGAGACCACCATCAGCATCACCGAATTCCCGATGGAGCAATATCAGGTTATCCAGCCAGGTATGATATTATTAAATGGATACCTGACACCCGAAGCACAAATCCAAATTATCCGACGATGCAACAAACTTGGAGCAGCACCTGGAGGTTTCTACACATCGGAGTACCCGAGTGGATCAAAAATGAAGTTAAAGATGATGTGCATGGGTAAGGACTGGAACCCTTACACCAAGACATATCAAGATATGCGAGTGGAAGATGGAGCGACGATACCGAGTATACCTGAGGAGTTCCTTGCGGTCGTTAATTATGCCATGGGAATTGCTCAGCAAGTTGAATCGGATCCAATTCCGAGTGTTAAGGCAGATTTATGCATTGTCAACTTCTACCAGAAAGGTGGACGACTGGGTTTGCACCAAGATAAGGACGAAAACCCGAGTCTCTTAGTAAGGGAGTACCCGTGGTGTCTTGGTCCTTAGGTGATACCGCAGAATTTATTTACGGCGAGCAGAAGCGTGCTGATCTCGCAAAGAAGCTAGTGTTAAAGTCAAGGGATGTGTTGATCATGGGTGGGCAGTCGAGGATGCTGTATCATGGTATCAAGAAGATCAAACTGAATACGGCGCCTCTAACAGTAATTAATGCCACACACATGAAACCTGGATGTTTGAATTTAACCTTTAGGCAATTCTGAAGCCATGTATAACCATGTAATGTGTGAAGTCAGTTGTATGTTAAGTATGTATGTATTTAGCGATGTCGAAAAGATGTAAAGCAACTTAGCGGTGTTGATTTCTTGAGTATACCAACCGTGTTATTACCGTTGTACTTATAAAGTTTATGAAATGAACTAGGCTGTGCACTCGGAATGGAAGGTACACTGAGTGTGTGTACTGAGGCAGAAGCCAGCAAGAGCGGCACTATCCTCACCGGTACCTTCCCAGTGAATGGCGTGGACGCATCGATCTTGTTCGACTCTGGAGCCTCACACACGTTTATCTCGCTTTCATTTGCGAGGAGGCTGGGGTTAGACGGTGAAGAGATGCCTGACTTTCTAGTCACTCTCCCGTCCAAGGAACGAATCAAGTGTACCCGTTATCACCGAGATGCCACCATCTGAATTAAAGATGAAGAGTTCCCGATCGACATGATAGAGTTTGAGGGGCTCAGATTTGATGTAATTGTGGGGATGAACTGGTTGGAGCGGTACAAAGGCCGAATCCTATGTGCCGAGCACCGTCTGCTTCTTCGGAGTCCGACTGGGGTTACCATATCATACCGTGAAATACCCCAAACCTAAGTATGCTAAGTAAACATCAATTTATGATGTAGTAAGGCTAAAATATGCCTTAGAAAGATTGGTAGACAATTTAAACCAAGGAAAACACAAGAAAACGCCTTAAGGGCAATTTGGGCAAAAACGTGCTCTAAGCTTGGAGTGACTTTGATTACCACCCAAATACCATTATAAGACTTTAGTAATATGCTAATGGACATTTTAAATCAATTAGCAAAGAAAATTGAAATACCCCGAACTTAAACATAAGGATTAAAATTAGTCTAATACGTTAAGGGCCTAATGGTACCTAATTAATATTGGTAAGGAAAAATAAATCCAAAAGAAATAAGGAAACGCTTAAAAAGCGAAAAACGCTAAATAAGCGTTAACTAACCATAGGAGGTAGGAGACCTCGGTTAGCGTATTATAAGGATGCTAAAGGCTTAATTAAGTCTAAATAATATTAGGGAACAAATCCTGAAGGAAACGGATCCTTAAAATGGATTAAAAACACTAACGAACATTAAAGCGCGTTTTTCGAGGTAACCGGGAAAACGTGTCTTTAAGCGGGTCAAATAGACTCGTAACAATTTTAGTCAACTAAATAATCATTAATAAATATTAGTGAAGCTTTAGAACCAAGAAAATCAATAAAACGAGGAATTAGTAAAGAACCGTCAAAAACGGGAAGTTGTGGGGTAGAAACATAAATAGACCAAACTTATGTGTCCAATATTGTAAATAGAATTTTAAAACCCTCATGGGTTCTGTGTGTGGTCCGATTTTATTCCCCCTCACACACACTCTCTTTACTCACTCTTATTCACAAAACAACAAAAGTAATAAAACTACTACTTTATTACCCCACTCTCTCTCCTACTCTCATTTCCCTTCTCCACGTACAGACCCCCATCTCCCTCCTCTCTATTTTCCTCCTTCTCCAATCGGACAACAATGGAGGAAATAACAAACTCACCAAAAACCTCACTTCTCTCCTCTTGTTGAGTGCCCATACTTGCTCCAAAAATTATATAAAAACTACACCATTAGAATCCCCTCATCAAGTAGAGCATTCCTATCTTTTCAAAATTCGAAAAGGAGCACTTTCATCTCCATGGGTATGGAGCATTGGGAGCTTCAAGACTACCACTAGAACCACCTGTCTCCTGTTGTTATAATGAGGTAAAAATATTCTTAAAAACATCATCTTTTTCTAGCCTTATGGCAAAACGAAAATTTAGCTAAACCCTTGTTTGGTTCCTTTTGTACCCAGCCGATTTTGGCTTCTTTGAAGGAGTAGAAACATTGTTCTTAAGCTCCTCTAAGCTTCATCTACACCCTTGGAAGGTAACATGTTTCTAAACCCTAGAAATTACTTCAAAACATTAATGTATCCAAGGGTTAGTCTTGGTATTGAAATGTGTATGTGAATGGGCTATAATGTTAGATTTGTGAAGTACTATAACCGGTAGAGAGAGAGAAGGAAGAAGCAAGAGGATGAAAGGAAACTAGAGGGAGAAAGAAGGTAATTGCACCCTTTCCTTGTGTAGCTTGGTAATGAGTAATGTAACAGATTTTTAGAAGTTAAAATTGGTATTGTAAATTGGTAGTGCAGTGGTAGTGTAATGTGTAGGAGAAAACAAGTGTTTTAAACCTTAAAAGGCATTTTAAAACTTGTTAAAACCTAAATGGGAATCAAGGTTTGAGTGCAGGAATTTAAGGTTGTTTAGTATGGTATTTTGTATATGAGAATGGGTATATTGGTATTGGTTGTGAATAGGTGGTATGGATCAATAATGTGAGTGAAACCATGTGGAGAATGTTAATAATATAGGGGAGACTATGTCAAATTTTATCTAGGAATTTGAGGACTAAAGTGTTCAAGATGAGAGAACAACCTAGGTAGTGACTAGGTGTATGTGGGGAGTATAATGGGAGCGTCTAGTAGCTTGTAACAGATTTGGGTATGATTTGTTAATGGGATGTAACTAGGAAGTGAATGGATGTATTTTGGATACTAGGAGTAGCGTTAGTTGAGGAAGTAATGGAGGAAATAAGAACCCAAAATCTGTAACAAAGTGTATAGAGATACATTGGAGAAGTTAGGAAGAATTAGTGTGGAAGAATTGGTGACAAGGGTGTAGGACTTGGGTATAGATATTGTAGTGGCGTGAGAATGAATTGGAGGGTAAGATAATACATTATAGGCTTTGGAAACGGCATTAGGAGATGAGAATATGCATGGGGGAAGTAGGAAAAAAATCTGTAGCATTGGAGGATGAAAAACTGTTGTAAGTGTGGAAAGGAAGTGAGGGAATTGTGTAAGTTGATTGATGGATTGAGTAAGGAATTTGGTGGATGAACTAAGGCAATTTGGAGGGCCTAGATAGTGGTAAAACATGTGGGATTAAGTGTAGGAACAATGGGGAAGTAATGGGTAAAAGAGAGGACTGAAAACAGAAACGAAAATGCAAATACTGGGCCGGACCGAACTTGCGACCGGACTTGCAAGTTCGGTCGAGCCCAGATTTACAAAGACGGGAATGCTTCTGGAATGGACCGAACTTGTGACCGGACTTGCAAGTTCGGTCAGACCAGAAAAATTCTCCCGTCAGTAACCTTCTGGAATGGACCGAACTTGCGACCGGACTTGCAAGTTCGGTCGGCCAGAAAAATTTCCGTCGAGTAAGCTACTGGAATGGACCGACCTTGCGACCGGACTTGCAAGGTCGGTCAGGCTAAAATTTTCCGTTAAGTAACTCACTGGAATGGACCGACCTTGGGACAGAACTTGCAAGGTCGGTCGGCCCTGGAATTTTCACCCGATGTAGCCTACTGACTTGGACCGAACTTGCAAGGTCGGTCGCAAGTTCGTCGGGTCAAAACTTACAAAAAAAAAAACTATAAGACTATGGTTAGTATATGTATGTATGTATATGTATACCCACCTATACATACGTGCAAATATATGTAAGTATACCATTGTTAAGCAATAAAAAGTAAGCAAATAAAATGTAAGTATAAGAATGTGAAGACTTAGTAAGTATGAGTTAGGAAGCGTAAGGGTAACCGAATTAAATTAATGATAGTTAGATTAATTGTTCGATTGTATGTAAATCATAGGATTTGATTTGTGAACACCGGAGGGACATTGGGATACAAGTACCACGGTGGAAGGTATGATTCCTTCATGCCCTGTATCCTAATCTGGTTACCCCGATTTGTGTGCTTATTTGATCACCTAAATAAGATAAATGCATGAATCGGACTATATTGCACTTACCTGTGCTTGTTTACATTGTTCTTGATATTTGTCTTGAACAATAGTTTGTATAATTCATGAAACATGTGAATGATGATGATGTGTATTGTAATTTGTAGTATACTCGTATATTGCACTGTATTTTGTATGGTGTATATGAGCCTTGTATCGTATTATTATGGCTTGAATGAAAGACTTCTGCTAATTCCTAACTACCTAACTCCTAACTTAAGTGAGTAAACCGGAATGAGTAGAAGTCCGATATAGCTTCGGCCACGCGTGAGGATGAGGAGACACAAGAGGTTGGATCCGATTCCTGGTTCTTAAGCTGGTCCACGGCCCAAATCCCTTAAGTGGGTAGCATCCTAGATTAGTGAACCAAGTAAATCCCGGTGGTGGGACCGAGTAGTTCCCCGGGCCGGAGGTCCCGACGACTTAACATGAGTAAGAGTAAGAGTAAGCAAGTATGGATCCGTAAGTATGTATGAGTATGAGTATGAGTATGAGTATGTATGCGTATGTATGAAGTAACGAGTAAAAGAGTAATCTCCACCCGATTAACCCGGGTGGACCAATGAAGCTAACAAGAATTGTATATTGTGTATGTAATGTGTATGTGTAATTCGGAAGAAGGTAAGTATGTATTGAATGGTTTATGTTGTACTTCTTGCATGTAATGAAGTGTATGTATGTGTGTATGTCTTGCGTAATGTATTGCAATATTATGTATAAGAGTATGTATGCATGTATGTTTGAATGAAATCAACCGCATGTATATGACCAAGTGGTCGGCGTACCCTCACTAGTACGCGGGGTATGCGGTTATCATGCGCAGCGAAAGCTGACCCCCTAGGGGGAACGTTTTTAGTGTGCAGGTACCGAAGCGAATATGGTCAAGATAAGAGACCGGAGGCACACCCTTGTAATTAGAAGCAAGTAGGTTGTGAGGAACGGGTAGTAAGTAGTCTCTTAGTGAGTATGTATGAACTTGGAAGAAGCATTGTAATTGTATTGGGAACCTAGTAAACTCGGTTATGTATTTTGTATTGTATGGTTTACGAAGGAGTAAAGTATTGAATGGAACCTTGTAGTATTTGTTTGATGAATGGAGTATGTGTTGTGGAAGTGTAGTACTCGGGATTCCGGTCCATCAGACCGATGCTGTAAGTAGTAGTAGTAGCCTTGTTAGCCACGTGGGTGGGTAACGGCATTGTATCACCCATTGTATGCAAGTAAGTATCCGCTGCGTGTATCTGATGTGTAAGGAGATTGGACGGTAAGCATTGTATTAATGGCAGGGGTGTTACAACCAAGCTCAAAAACAAGCTTAAACACAAAATGTGCTTTAAGACTCCTTAAAGCACCTTTTTGAGAAATTGTCTTAGAATTGAGTTTTGAGTGGCTAAATGCCCATAATTACACCTTAATCAACATGTGTACTAATTAGTATCACATTAGGAAGTCTAAATCAATGGGAAATCAAAAATTTCAGAAATATGTGCACTAATTTGTGAATAGTAACCAAATAGTGCTAGTTTAGCATTAAGTCAATATAAGCTAATCAATTGGTCAACCAAGACCATAAATGTCTTGATTATTAAGGGGGTGGCCGGTTTTTAGGTGGTGAGTCACCACATGAGTCATTCAACTTAGGAAAAGAAAAGAGAAATAAGGAAAAGTACTATTTACTTTTAAGGTAAATATCTTACCTTTTAGCCTATCTTCTCTCATCTTCTTCATTCATTCTCTTCTTCCACGGTTTCTTCTTCTCCTCTCCTGCTCCAAAACCGAGAGGGCTGCCTCCATGGGTTCTCCATCTTCAAATGCTCACCAAACCTTCATTTTAGCTCCAAATCCAAAAATAAGCATAGATTATTCTTAGTTAAGTCAAGACCCTCCTTTCTATCTTTTCAAATCATTCAAGGCTCCATTTCGGTGCCAAGAGAAAACTCCATTGATGGAGGAAAGTCAAGTTTGAAGAGCTCTTTTGGTTCTCCATTCATCCAAGGTAATGAAAGTGAAAGAAAAACCAACTTTCCATCCTTTTTCTTAGATGGCCAAAAATTACTACTCATGGGGGCCTTGTTTTATGCCTTGTTTTAGCTTGACTTTATTCTCCAAGGGCTAGAGGAGGTCCTTCTTGATTCATATCCAAGCCTATCTTAAGACTCCAAGGTAAAACATTCATTTCAATACCTTAGAACACATTTTTAACCTAGGGTTTACTCCTTAAGGTTAGTGTATTACTTAGCACTCATGAGAGTCATTGTGTATTGATTGGAACATTGGCAAGGGAAGTTAAGATGGTGGCCGAGATTCCCAAGGGAAAAGGTCTAAGTAGGAAGTTAAGATAAGCTTGAGAAAACAAGGTAAAATGCTTACCTAATGGTGGTTTAAGTTTTAAGGGATGAGTTTAGGAGGGTACCAAGTGGCTTAGAGCTTACATTGTGTATTAGGTTATATTAACCTAAGAAAAAGAACTTAAACAAGCTTATGAACTTGTGAATAAGGAGCCAATGGGAATGAGTTAGTAAGATAAGTTTAAGATGGATTTTAAGAGCATTATAATTACTATGAGATTGATGGGTGTATTTGCAGGTTGAAAGCTTTTATATGTGGGAAATTCAGTGTTTAAGTTTAAGTTATTTAAGGGCCTAAGAGCCATGCCATTTAAGAGCCTTAGTGCTATGCAATTTAAGATTATTGCAATATATTGAGTTTGTTGTGAATGAGTTGGTTTGGGTGATGAGATATGATGAGAAAGAACTTGATGTGTGTGAGATGGTTGAATGAGGAAAATAATGTGTTTGGGCATGATAAGATACTAGAGAAGCTATGGCGAAATTTGAGTAGAAAATAAGTGTTTAGGTGATGGTGGTGAATTAATATGACCTAGGACTTACTAGGAGTCATAAAAAGGAATTTGAGTGGAAATGAGTTAACTAAGGAGTTCTTGAGGTTTAGAATGACCTAGAAATATCTAGGAGGAAATTAGAGGATTGATGGGTGTATTGAACACACCAAAGTCAGGTTATGAGGAATGGTAGGACCTGTGCAAAAATTTGGAGGAAATGGTGTATAATGCTTTGAGATGATTTAGGTATGAACTAGAGAGTAAAACAATGAGAGTTCAGGAAGTTTGTGTAAGAGGTGGTGATGTTAGTAGTGGACTAGTAAGGTTTAGTTTAAATGGTAATGTGTGGACTTGGGTGATGGAAGTGAAAACTGTAGGAGAATGTTGTAAGTCGTCAAGGAAAATGACTAGAAATGTATAAGAGTGTATGATCATGAGAATGGTGAGTAAGTTGCATAAAAGAGGTGGAAATGTCTAAGGAGGGTGTTGCATGGTCAAGGTAAATGAAGAACAATGTCAAGGTTGTTGAAGACTTAGGTTTTGCAGATGATTGCCTCCTCAGTGAAAGTAGCGATGCAGAGATACTAGGCGCGATACAAAAAGATGTTCCAGCTCGAGTACCTCTGTAGAAGCATCTGTCCACGATCTCCTGTATGCCAAGAAGCGCGACGTTGCTGAAGTAGTTGCGGAAATCTCGCATCGTTGGAGCAGTAGCAAGACGTGAGATCGTGACGCACAAGGAGGACCATAACTCCGATACTTGCGGAACCAACCCAAGGAGTCGTTACACTTGAAGACTCCACCGAAGATTTAGGAGATAGTTGACAAGTATATAAGCATGCGAATGTAATTAGTTAAGGTGTGCATTCTAGATTATTCAGAGAGATACACCGTCCTTGAGAGAGAAAATATTCTTGAGAGATCTTAGTGAGATAGTGTCAATTAGCTTAGGTATTTATTACCTAGAGAGCACACATAAGAACATTCCCCTTTACTCCTTGTGACGCATTGATCAAAGCCAAGAGTAGAGCGAGTGTTGGATGAGACAGAATACTTCTGTCGAATCCCAAGATAGGAAGCTAGGTTGTAATTCACATTGAGTTTCAATACAAGCAGAATCCTATCTTGTTAAGTTTAAACAAAAGCTTCCGCGTTACTTTTACACACCTTTATTCTTCAAGCAGAGTTGATCTGAGATTAACACCTCAGACCTACTCGGTCAGCACCCCGATCCCATCAAAGGTGTTAAGGTAATGGAAAGTATAAGTAAGCTCAAGAGTTTAGGAGTGATGAGTAACAAATGAAAAGAAGAGAAATTGTGCATGGACATGCAAGATGACCTTGGAAGGTTTAACAAACCAAAGATGGAGTGTAATGATGTTAAGGAGGAGTTATATGGGTAGAAAATAAACACTTTGGTTAGTTGAAGATTTAGACAAAATGTACATGTTGGAAATATAAGGAATTAATTAACAAGTGTTAGGAATTTCTTGCAAGAATTGAGTAAAAGGTTGGAATGATCTTTGGAGGTTATTTTAATGAGTATGGAGGATGATTTAAGGTGGGTTTAAGGGTCTAAATGATGTTAGAACACATTAGGAGGCTTGGGGAAAAATTTGGAATTGAAAGAACAACTTAAGAGTAAAGTCTGTAGTGGTCCGACCCAGGGTCCGACCCAGTTCTGGGTCGGACGGACCTCTGTTAAGCCACCGTAAATGTTTCTGGAATGGTCTGACCCAGGGGACTTGGGTCGGACATGGGTCGGACGGGAGAGTTTTAAAAGACGGGAAAATTTTTGGAATGGTCCGACCCAGTTGGTTGGGTCGGACGTGGGTCGGACAAGTAGAACTTTTCAAACCCGATAGTTACTGGAATGGTCCGACCCAGTTGGTTGGGTCGGACGGTGGGTCGGACGACCCTTAACACTTAAAAAAAAAGAAATTTTAAGGGTGCTTAATGGTGCTAATGGTACACCATTGAGAGGGCAATGGAGATTAGAAACCTAAAGACCTAGGGGATTAAGTTAAGTATAAGCTTACATGTTTAAGGTTAAGCTCTAAGATTAAGCTGTAATCTTAAGAGGTATTAGATGAGGATTATTAAGGGTAAAGTAAGTTAATTAAGTTAAGTGATTAACAACCTAAAGCTGAATGAATGTTTTAGGACTTGGGTATTTGGACTCCGGAAGAGAGTAAGCAACCGAACGACCAACGGTGAACGGTACAGTTCTTCTTGTGACCTGCTTGCTAACGAGGTGTCCCTCGGCTTGTGTGCTATTTGTTTTTGTGTGCTCACTAAACAAGATAAAGCATGCAACCGGAACATTATGTTTATTGTGTTGTTGTGTGATGTTTGAAAACTAACACAACCTACCGTGAGAACTTACTAACCAACGTTTAGTAAGGAATTGAGTGAGACTAAGGAACGCTCCCTAATATTAGTTTGTTATAAACTGAAAGAGGTTAACCACAAACATTGTCTTGAGACTTCTACTAACTGGAACTTAAGGGGGGAGTGAGGAACCCGGGACTGACTCCGGTCATGCATGCTAAGGAAAAGGGGGTCGGTATCTATAGCAGAACCGACTTCCGCTTAAGGACTTGTCTACGGACTTGTTGCCTAGTGTCGGTTGCCGGCTCAGCTACATTGGGCATACAGTCCAAGGTAGGTGGCATTAAGATGGTGCGGTAGGATCACCTAAATCCTAAATTATAAGATAAGTTGTTTATTCAACCAATGGAGTTAATAGCTCATTGGCTAGGGTTGCTTTTGACCCGACAAAAAATAAACATTGAGGTAAGATACAAGCATTTCTATTTAAAGAGTGGTTGTATTCTAAGATTAAGATAAGGTTTGAGATAAGTTGCAACCATTCCTTTTTAAAGGATGGTTTGTATTATAAGACTAAGATAAGCTACATCCATTCCTTTTTAAAGGATGGTTGTTTCTAAGGCTAAGATAAGACTAAGATTGAGGTAAGATAAGGATGGACTAAGATTAAGAGGAAACATAACATAAGGAGTTAAATAATTAACTCTCTAATTAAGGGAACACATCTAAGTCGTTCAATTGTTTGAACTTTGATTGTTCATATTTGGATTGTTGTTTACAGCATTTACTATTATGTTGTGCATCTAATCAACCTCCATGCTATCGACAATTAGTCGTCGTAGCCACGTTAGCTTGGGGGCCATGAGAGGATCGTACCAGCATTCGTGCTGACCCCCTTTGGGGGCTGTTTTTACTACACAGGTGAACGTCAGGAGGCGGCCGTCACGAGAGTAAGATGGGGTACAAGCGCTACGGGTTAAGTGTGGCCTACGAGGTGTGCATGTACACTCGTATGGCATTTGAGTTAGTAAGATGTATAGGATGTGAGGGGTTTGTAAGAAGGATATGTATTTGGTTAGGATTTGTGCGTACTAATGTTCGGTATATTCTGTAGTCAGACCATGGCAAGGTCCTGGAATGTATTTGTATTCGCTGCAGAGTTGTATATATGGTGATAAGTTTGTGATAACCACGATTGGATCGAGATGGGGTGTTACATACCGCCAGAGGCCCAGGGAGCCTTCGACTCAGATTATCTCTGCTATGGCAATGTATCGTGAAATACGACGAAAGAATGATGTGTACTTCTGCTATGTCCAGGACATAGAGAGAGATCCGGAGTTTAGCCCAGATGTGTCGGTAGTGTCGGAGTTTCCTGATGTCTTTCCTAAGGAGCTGCCAGGCATGCCGCCAGCACGGGCAGTTGAGTTTGAAAATGAATTGGTTTCGAACACGGACCGATAGCGAAGACGCCCTACCGTATGGCTCCAGCTGAGATGACAGAGCTCAAAGAACAGCTGCGAGACCTACTCGACAAGGGATTCATACGCCCGAGCGTTTCACCATGGGGAGCACCGGTCCTCTTTGTGAAGAAGAAGGATGGTAATCTCCGCCTCTGCATCGATTACAGAGAGCTGAATGTTGTTACGGTGAAGAACCATTACCCATTACCGCGTATCGATGATTTATTTGACCGGTTGAAAGGAGCATCAATATTCTCCAAGATCGACTTGCGTTCAGGTTACCACCAAATCGCTATTCGAGAGGGTGACATTGAGAAAACCGCATTCCGAACCAGATACGGTCACTACAAGTTCACGGTCATGCCGTTTGGTCTATCCAATGCACCGGCCAAGTTTATGGATTTAATGAACCGCTTGTTCCGAGATCAGTTGGACAAGTCAGTGGTAGTCTTCATCGACGATATTCTCGTGTATTCTAAGTCGAAGGGTGAGCATGAAAGCCACCTGAGAAGTGTAATGCAAACGTTGAGGGAGAACCAGCTATATGCGAAGTTCTCCATGTGTGAGTTCTGGTTAAACCAAGTTTCTTTTCTTGGTCATGTTATTTCTGAGGCTGGGATCGATGTGGATCTGGCCAAGATTGATGCAGTGCGCACCTGGCCTAGGCCGAAGACGGTTACTGACATCCGGAGCTTCCTCGGTCTGGCAGGATATTATAGGAGGCTCGTGAAGAACTTCTCCAGTGTCTCGAAGCCGATGACTTCCTTGATGAAGAAGGATGCACCATTCGAGTGGACAGACGACTGTGAGAGTTCCTTTCAGAGTCTCAAGGATGCTCTGACTTCTGCACCAGTGCTGACTATACCAGACGGTACAGATGGTTTTGAGGTCTACTGCGATGCATCAGGTAGAGGTATGGGTTGTGTGTTGATGCAACACGGGAAGGTCGTTGCTTACGCCTCCCGACAACTGAAGAAGCATGAAGAAAACTACCCTACCCACGATTAGAATTGAGTGCCATCGTCTTCGCCTTGAAGATATGGCGACATCATTTCTATAGGGTGAGTGTGACAATCTATTCAGATCACAAAAGTTTAAAATATTTGTTCACTCAAAAAGAGTTTAACATGAGGCAGCAAAGATGGGTTGAGTTCCTTAACAACTACGACATTAACCTCCAGTACAAATAAGGGAAAGCAAATGTTGTAGCTGATGCATTGAGTCGCCGAGCACACTCTCTCCATTCGCTAGTCTCTCACTCTAGCTTGGTTAATGAGGTGCGGAGTGCTCAAATGTCCGACCAGTACATGCAAGAGATCAGGCAGAAGCTGATCGATGACACATTCGAGAGTCAGAAGTACGATTCCCGACTTCACGATGATGACCTGATTAGGCTGAATGGCCGACTATGTATTCCAAGAAGTAGCGCCGAGCTTAAAGAGCGCATATTAAGTGAATCACGTTGTTCTACTACTTCGATTCACCCCGGAGCTTCAAAGATGTATAAGAGTATGAAAAGATATTTTTGGTGGACTGGAATGAAGAAGAATGTAAATGATTATGTTGTAAGGTGTCTCACTTGTCAGAAGGTCAAGTTTGAGCATCGACGGCCTGGAGGTATGGTACAGCCGATGCTAGTGCCAGAGTGGAAGTTCCATGATATTTCCATGGACTTTGTGGTAATGCTTCTGCCTACAAGGGAAGGTCTAAATATGATTTGGGTCATTGTTGACCGAGTGACCAAGGTGGCCTGATTCATTCAGATGAAGGACACTTGGAAAGTGGCGAAGCTAGCAGAGCTCTTCGACCGAGAGATTATGGCATCATGGGGTACCAAAGACTATCGTGTCTGATAGAGATACCAGATTCCTCTCGAGGTACTGGAGATCTACACGGGAAGCGCTTGGTACCGAGTTGAAGCTAAGTACAACGTTCCACCCAGACAGATGGTCAGAGTGAGCGCACCATTCAGATGCTCGAGGATATGTTACATGCATGTGCACTTGACTTTCAGACCAGCTGGATTGATAAGTTACACTTGATCGAGTTTAGCTACAACAACAGTTACCATGCTTCGATCAAGATTTCTCCTTTCCAGGCATTGTACGGTAGACCATGCCGCATGCCTTTATGCTGGGATGAGTCGAGTGAGGTGGTCATTTTAGGGCCGGAGTATCTGGAGCAAGTACAAGCAGAAGTGCGCCATATCCAAGCAAATATGAAGGCAACTCAAGATAGGCAGAAATCATATGCCGATGTGCGCCGACGTGACCTGGTGTTCACTGTGGGCGACCAGGTATTTCTTAGAGTTTCACCCATGAAGGGTGTGTTTCTTTTGGCCAAAAGGGCAAGTTGAGCCCAAAATATGTGGGGCCTTATGTTGTGCCGGAGTGGATAGGCCTGGTTGCTTACAGGCTAGATCTGCCTGCTGAGCTGGGCAAGGTACATGATGTATTTCACGTATCACAATTGAAGAAGTATATGTCCCATTCGTCTCATGTACTTCAGCCTGAGAGGCTAACATTAGAGCCGACCATGCGATCAGTGGAGACTCCCGTACAGATCCTGGACACTAAGACTCGAGACACTCGCCATAAGTCTGTTCGACGGGTGAAGGTTCTCTGGTCTAACTAGGAGGTCGAGGAGGCCACTTGGGAGCTGGAGGATAGTATGAGGGCGAAGTACCCGTTGTTATTTACTCAGTAGTCTTCATATGTATAGGGTACGGGGCGTACCCCTATTTAAGGGGGGTAGAGCTGTTTCGCTTCATGTATGTACAGTATGTATTGAAATACATTATCCAGACCTCGAGTCTGAATATTGTTATGTTACCCAGACCTTTGAGTCTGAGGGTTGTTATGTAAAGTATATTTTGATAAGAAAGTTTTATTGTGCAAAAGTAATCCCCGTGTTCTAATTAAAGGATGCGTGGAAGCTGTGGAATTTTGAGGAGAAAGTTCTTTTAAGGGGGGTAGATTGAAATAACCCAAACCTAGATATGGTAATTAAATGTTAAAATATGGTAAAATAAGGCTAAAAATTGCCTTAGAAACATTAGTAAACAAATTAAACCATAGGAAACACAATAAAGTACCATTAAGACAATTTGAGCAAAAACATGCTCTAGACTTGGGATAACCTTGATTAGGACCCAAGGATCTTATTAAGACTTTATTAACATGATAATGGACATGTTAAATCAATTAACAAAGAAAACCAAGCTCAAAAACAAGTTAAAACACAAATTGTGCTTTAAAAAGTCTTAAAGCACATTTTTGAAAACATTGTCTTAGAAATGGGTTTTAAGTGGCTAAATGCCCATGATTACACCTTAATCAACATGTGTACTACTTAGTATCACATTAGGAAGACTAAATCAATGGGAAATCAAAATTTACAAATATGTGCACTAATTATGAATAGTTCTCAAATAGTGCTTAAATTAGACTTTGGTCAACTTTGCTTAATTAAATTGACAAACTAGCCCATAAATATCTTAACCAAGGCATGGGGGCCGGTTTTTAGAGATGGTGAGTCATCACCCTTGCCAGCCAACTAAAAGAAAGAAGAGGAAATAAAGTAAGGACTATTTACCATTTATAACTTAAATATCTTACAAGTGTAACCTCTCTCCTCACTTTCTTCACTTCCCTCCCTTCTCCACCGTCTTCTTCCTTCATCCTCCCAAGCAAACCGGTTATGCTACAGCACACCACTCTTCTCCATCTTCATTCTCTTGTCAAATACAACTTCATGCTCCAAATCAAATTCTAAGACCACCTTTGTGCTAGTTAGACCAAGCCCTTCATTTCCATCTTTTCAAATCTTCAAGAACTCAAGTTTGATTCCATGGAGAATCTCCATTGAAGGAGGAAAAGCTCTACTTCTTGCACCTTGATACTCTCCTTTGCTTCAAGGTAAGAAAAGCCAAAGAAAATTCATATTTCCTTTCATTCCTGTACATGGCCGAAAATCACCCTTGTGACTTGCTCTTTTCATTAGCTTGATTCAATCTTCAAAGGACTAGGAGGAGTCCTACCTTGTTTCCTTGTCAAGCTCTCTTTCAAATTCCAAGGTAAACATCCAATTCTAGTGTATTAAAACACTTCTTGTAATCTAGGGCTTGTTCATGAGTTTAAGTATAATGCTTGATACTCATTACCCTTATTTGTATATTGGTTGAAAGATTGACAAGTGAGTAAAGCCCTTGCCGGTTTGAAATCAAGAAAAACAAGAGAAAACAAGTGAGAAAATCTTGAAGAGGAGAAAGGTAAATGACCTATCCTAATGTAGTTTAGTACCTTAGGAAATTGAGTTGTATTGTTCTATAAACAATCTAAAGAGCCAAAGGAAAATGAGTTAGTAAAGTAACCACAAGGTGGATTATAAGGGCATATGAGATTGATGTGTGTATTTGCAGGTTGAAAGCATATATGTGGGAAATTCAGTGTTTAAGATTTATGTTATTTATGGGCCTAAGAGCCATGTCATTTAAGGGCCTAAGTGCCAAGCAATTTAAGTTTATGCACTATATTGTGATTTGGTGTAGTTTAGGTGTAGTTTGTGTGTAAAGAACATTCATTGAAGATTTGTCTTTTGTGTTTAAGGATGAAAAACTAAGTATTTGAGTGTAAGAATGTGCTAGAGAAGCTATGTCAAAATTTAGTGAGAAACTAAGAGTTTAGGTGTTCTAAATGAAATGTTGTGACCTAGGTTGTACTAGGAATTGTTAAGTGTTAAAATGGTGGGACAAAATGAGTTAAGGTGTTCTTGAGTGTTTAAAATGACTTAGGAATTGTCTTGGGAGATTTAGAGATCAAATGGGTGATTTAGATACACCAAAGTCATGGAATGAGTGTTGTTAAGACTTGTGCAAATTTTGGTAACAAAAGAGGTATAATGCCTTGTGCAGGATTAAGTATGAACTTGTGTGAACAACCTTAAGGAGTTTGTGTAAAAGAGATGTAGGTGAGAAATAATGCTTTGGGAGCAGTTGTGATGTTTGTGAGGAAACACTTTGGTTAGTTGAAGTTGTAGGCAAAAATCCACCACTTAGAATCCTAAGGAAAAAATGTTACAAGTGTTAAGAATTTTTGTAAGAAATTGAGTAACAAGTTTAGACAATGATTTAAGGAGGTTCAAAGTGTTATTTTGGTGTTAGAATATGCCTAAGTACATGTGTGAAGTTTGGGTAAACAATGGATGAAGAGAGCAAGTGTAACAAGACTTGGAAAATGTAAAATGGCAAAATCTGTAGCATGGTCCGGAACTTAAGTCCAGGAAGAAGTCCCAGACCACACTAAAAAAAGGGCCGAGAGTTACCTTCTCCACTTGGTCCGGGACTTGAGTCTTGTACAAACTCCCGGACCACCCTGTAAAATCACCCGAGAGTTAAGCATTGACATGGTCCGGGACTTAGGGTCTGTACAAAGACCCGGACCAATGTCTAATTTCACCCGAGAGTTTTGTTATGAGTTGGTCCGAGACCTAAGGTAGGGATAAAGTCCCGGACCACTCTAAAAATGATGTTTAAGGTTAGGAAATGACATGTGATGATGGGGATTGTTAGGTATTGATGTTATATGATTGTTTAGGACATGTTTGGTGACTTATAATGACCATTAGGAGGGTAAACAAGTGTAAGTTTAAATGTGGAAACATGTCATATAATCATGTAAGTACTTAGTTAGTCGGAAGTTAAATAAAGTAATTAACCGACATGACTAATTATGTATAGGAGCTGCATTCGGTGGTCAGCGAACAGCAGGGACCAAGGTATGGTTTTCATGCATAATGTTTGCTACCGGTTTACACCGGGTTGTGTGTTTGTTTGTTTTCGGAGTGTTTACAACTTTGTAAGATTTAAATCATGAAATGAGTTTACAGTTATTCTATTTATTGTGGCGTGTATGTTCCGATACCGTCTAACCTCAAATACGTGCTAACTCATTAGCTAACCAATGTTAGGAAAACATAAGAGAACGGTATTCGGCTTTTAACGTTTCAACTTATGGAACGTTCTAACCACGGCTATCCGTGTGTTAAATGTGAATTATGTTGTACATTGTATCCCATCTCCCTTGTGTGCCTAACTGGGCTTGAACACTTACAGTTTGAAATAATAGTTGAGTTTCCATCAATGGAACTACTAATAAGTGTATAACCGGGGGGTGAGGAACCCGGGTGTCCGGTCACGCGTGTATGTTGGGTGTCGATATCTGGATCAGATTCGACTCTCTCCATGTTTTGATTGTTTTCCTTCTTGGATGGCAATCTCCCACAAGTCTAATTAATGACTTTCCTACCTTGACTTAAGTTCGGGGCTAGGGGGAATTTATGTACGGTGTATTTGGATCACTACATCCAACACACCTTGGGGTAAGTTAAACGTTCGACAAACCGAACGGTAACAAGTTATGTAACGAGCTTAATATGAGAATGAAAGCATTCTCTAGGCTCAACCAATTTGGATAACTGTTATTTGGTTCGTTTCCTTAAGCGATTCGTTCCTAGTTGTGTTGTGTATATGTTGTTGCTATGCAATGGATGTTGATATAATTATGTATGTTGTTTGTTTAAAAATGAACCCCATGTTTATTAGAGAATTGGTTGTGTGTATCCCGGTAGCCGACGGGCTGCACGTTAATCATACCAGCCAAGGGTTGCTGAGCCCCTCTGGGGCACCATATTTATTTGCAGGATGAGGATCGAAGAAGCGGAGTCGCTTTAGATTCAGTGTGCAAAGAAGTACTTTTGTTTATTTTGGATGTTGGATCTGAGATGCGCATGTGCTCTCGTGGTTGTATAGTTTGGTAGCGTCGGAATTACTATGACGGTTTTTGTACACTACACTCGGTATAGTTTTGGGTTGTAAGTATGTGGATGTTAGTAACTAATGCTCGGGAGTCTGTGTCCATCAGACCGATACAACTTGTGCGTATTAGCCTTGTTAGCCACGTAGGTGGCTAACGGCGTGTAACACCGTTCTTTGGTTAGTGTTTATGTTATGATTATCCGCTGCGATTTACTGTTAATTTTTAAGTTTACGGTTGGGGTGTTACAATCCCGTACATAATTTGTTTTTGTTTCCACATGCCTAGTAAATCTCGGTTGTTTTCGGTTTGTCTCATTCGCTACCCGTGAGAGTTTTTAAAGTTATAGTAGGTGTGTCTCAGAGTAGGATCTTGCAATTCTTTTAGCTTCTTTGGCTTTCGGGCATTTATGTTACTTACGCAACATCCCAACGGGATTCGGTTGCAAACAGTAGTTACCTTGGTGCTCTAACTTTAGTGTTAGTCTTGATATAGTTGGTTGTATCCCATGTAATTCAACTATGTTTATCAATATAATGTTTTTTTTTTAAAAAAAAAGACAATTGATGAATTATCAACAAGAATAATCTTATAAGTCGGCTCGTTTTAAAAAAAAGTTTTAAAGATTTGCATAAATTATTAATTACACTTATAAATAAATAAAAATAAGGTCTAATATAGATATGTGATACACATTATTTATTTCATTTTACTATTTTAGAAGGAGCTTATTCACATCTGATCAGATTATATATAGTTTATCGTTAAGGGTAAATCCACAAGATGACAAAAAGAATATGAAATGTCACGATTTCAAAATGGTTTGCTTCTAATTCAGAAACCAATTTGTTGCATAAGATGTTGTTATATGCTTATGACGAAGTATATTACTATATTATAAGGATCTACTTGATTCACCTTGAGTACATGTAAGCATGTTTTTGTGTTTTCAAAACTTGCTTCACTACAATATGTTCAGCATTTTCAGTAAGTCTTTTCTTATGACATTTGGCAACATGACTATAGCCTTAAGATTACTAGTATGTGATGTGTTTTCAGATAGTTTTCAGAACTTCCCCTATCCTAGCATGATCAATGGTGACAACCTAATCATCACGAGGGGCATTTTCATAATTTTCAAGGCTTCTAATTAATCATCTCGTAAACTTTCCCCCTCCTCCAAAAATGACTCAAATCAACTCGAAATGCTTTGAAATTTCAGCACATGATAAAGGATGACATTTAAAGCATAATGGGCTTGGAATTTCGAATGTTCGAATTCTCTATTAATATCTCAACAAATCGGATGAAAATTTGATTTCAAAAATATTCCTTTATCCAAAATTTCCAAATCTTCTTAAGAAAAATAAGAAATATCTCACTTTACATGCTGGTAAAGTGTCATCGTCAGATTCATTCCGGAAGTTACCTGACCAAATCGCGCTAAACTTCGGTCTTTTACCGAGTTTACTCTATCTTTAGTGATGTCTATATAAGGCTCCTTTCCTTTGACCTAGAGAGACAACAAGAACCCTAAAAAGTTAGAATTCCCAATCGTCTTCAATTCCACATGTTTTGAACTCCCGAGCTTCGAATCAAAACCGAAATTCAACCAAAATTCACACGAAAACTAGTTTTGAAACTCCCATTGCCTTAAAAATCATTAAACACCCATACAACCACCACCAAAATGTGAAGAACGTCATCAACAATCAAGGGTCAGAAGCTCAGGTCAAACTCACTCCGGGACTGCCACCGACGAAGCTTTCGAGGATACCCGAAGTAGAACTCCCAAATCCCGAAGGTAAAATAGGTTAGAAATCAGATTTTCTAACTCCCATGGACTTAGGGGGTGTTCACTTCGAGATAAGGAAACGGAATAGAATCAGGAAAGAGAATGGAAAGGAAAGGAAAGGAATTCCCTCCAATCAAGAAGTTTGTTTGGTTCTGGTTCAGAAACGGAATACAATTTCTAATGATTTCTTTCTTGTTGTTTAATTTTGATATATATATTGAATTAAATCTTACATAGTATTGTTAATAATGTATATAATAAAAAAAATGTATAAATAGTATATGTTAATATTTATTTAAATAATATAATTATATAAATTATATTTAAACTATAAATAATATATATTTACATAAATAAATATAATGCATATTATAATTATATAAATTATATAGATATATATATATTTACTTAAATTATAAAGAATAGATTAACTTGTATATAATTATAAATAATATATAAATAATTATTAATATTAATTACATACATTATATTATTAATATTAAATATAATATATATTAGTAATTTTTATATTATAAATGAAATATATATATTGGTATTTATATAAATATATATAATATATTTTCATATTTATATAAATATATAGTATACAATAAATAATATATATTTAAATTATAAATGATATATTTTAATATTATAAAATATACATTAATAATATTAATATTTAAATAATAAATATAATAAGATTTACATATATTAGAAGTAACATATATATATTTTATCCAAATTAAGAGAATAGATAAAAGATGAAACAAAGGGAATACCATTCCCCACAATGTTGGGGGAATCACTATAGAGGGATATGGGGGTTTTTTAAACTGAAAGTGGGGGAAACAGAATTTTAAAAATACAAAACAAACGATTACAAAGGGAATCATTCCGTTTCCCTTTACTGTTTACCCTGAAGTGAACGCCCCCTTAATATACTCTCGGTCAAAATTTGGGATCGAAGTGACTTTTTCGGGCTCCCAAATTAAGGTTTCTTTGTATTTCTGCCTAATAACTTTTTGCTACGTTTCGTCAATAATTCGAAGTCAAATTGAGTTATTTTAATTATTAATGTGCGTAAATCTTTCAGGCTACACATACATAAAATTTGAGTTAAAAGCACCGCCAAAAACCACCCAAACACCGTCGTTCGAGGGTGGTCTGTACCCACGAATGCCACATTTGGGGTCCCAGATGCCCTGTCTGAAACCACACACCCCCAGACGATGGAGGGATTATTTATATTTCAAAAATTAGGTTTTCACAACACATGTCCGGGCCTATGGACGCTCTGTCCGTGGCCCCGGACTTTTCAAATTTTTGTTTTTCTACAAATTCGATCTTTCTGTGCAACTAGCTTAATTAGGGCCTATGGGTTTGTACATTAGGAAAATTTGACCTAATTCAGCTTCCAAAACCCTAGTTTAGGTATTTTCATTTTTCACTTTAATTTTCTGCCAAAAAATTTTAACAAATAAAAAAAATCAAAAACCCGCGCACTTAGGACAAACTGACTACGTAATAAGCCGTAAACGACATGAGCAGAGGAAAAACGACTTAGAAGGGTGTGAAAGTAATTTGAACCCGAAAAATACGTATATCAAGCCCCAAAACCGAACTTTTACCTTTCCAAGTTTACTTAGGTTAGAACTTAGGTGGTGACTCGTAATAGGTTTCAGTGAGCTAGCTTAGGTTTTTAATAATTAACGTTTTATAAAATATTTATTAAGCTTAGGTTATAAGTGGACATAAAACCCGATCAAATCCTAATCAACTCAAATCAATAGGGGTGAGCATTCGGTTCCGGTTATTACGTTATAACCGAGAACCAAAATTATTTTGTTTTTTCACCGAAATTCTTAGCCGTTTTTTTTAAATCGGTGATTCGGGTAGAACTGAAATGTTATTATGTTTGGTTTTCAATTCCAAGGTTGGGTAATTCGGTTTACCCGAATAACTAAATAACCGAATTACATATATGGAAAATATTGGCTACTTTGGTTCTTTTTGTAGTCAGGTTCCTTTTTATAATTATGTTCCTTTTTAAACTTTGGTTTTATTTTCAATTCATTTTTTTTACAATTCAGTTATTTTTTATAATTCGGTTATTTCTTATAATTCGGTTCTATTTGAAAACGAAATAAAAATTTCAGTTTTTGGTTCGGTTCTTGGTTCCACCCTTAAAAAAATTCGGTTATTCGGTTCTCTGTTATTTTGGTTCTTAGACTGAAATTCGGTTATTCAGGTAGAACCGAAAAAACCAAAAACCGAACTATTTTTCTTAATTCGGTTTTCGGGTAGAACCGAATAACTAAATGCTCACCCCTACGAATCAACATAGGATAGAGGTTCAAAAAATCAAGGCTCACACACTGACGACTCTAATCACAATCACTAATACAAAAATTCACATCCGCTGTAAAAATTAATTTTTACAGAGTTAATAAAAGTAATGAACACATTAACTTATCTGGTATTTCAACAACGACTCACACTAAAACCAAGCACAAAATCAACGATCACTACTCGTTCACAAAGTCAGAGCGGTGATACCATGTTGACGCTGATTACCGAAAGAATTTGTTCCCCTCTCACTACTTTTTCTCTATGGTTTTGAATTTCTTCTTTTTTGTTTTTTCCTATGTATGATAAGTGCAGTGTTTTTACTTTATTTTCCCTCTTCTTTTCCACTTTACTGAGTGTATATGAGTGACAGGATGTATGAGTTTTCTTCTTTTTTTTACATCGGTAAGGAACATAGAAGTGAGGGATGTGAGGGAAGGGGTTTGTTTATTTTTTTAATTTCATAGCAGAGGAGAAAAGATAGGGTGGGAGGCTAATTTTTTTTTACTGTCTGTGAAAGAATTGATAGAGAAATGAAGCTTACCTTTTTTTCCCTGCCTAAATGAAAGAAGAGACGCGGAGAGGGACGAGAGAAAGTGTGATTGAGCAGAGAGTGGAAGAAGGAATGCGCGAGTAAGGTAGACTAAATGAATCTCAAGTTAGGAAATAGAAGAGATGTGGAGGGAAATTGAAGAGAAAGAGATGCGAATTGGTTTAGTTAATAAGAGGAAGCTAAACTATTTACATAAATTATAGAAAACTATAAATTCTGAAATATGGAAGAATAAAATTCGTTTAATAAATAAAGTCGTAAATGGAAAGTTAACTGATTTATTAAATAAAGTCGGAAATACGTAAAGATTAAACCTACTTATTTAATATAGTAAAATTAATAGTAGTATTTGAATAAAGATTTTATTCTTATAACTTCGTTATAAACAAATAAATATACTAAGTTAATCAGAAAAACACGATGATCATTATTATGACATTAAAATCACAGGCGGCCTATTTTGAAAATGGGTTATTTTATTAAAACAATTTCTCTTTATTAAAATACTGTGTAATATGCTCATAAATTATATGATGTACTCATAAACTATTTGCAATCCATATAATATATTCGAAAATTTTATTATCTATGTATTTTAAAATTTAGGGATATTTCAAACTTCTTCAGTAATGTCCAGTCATCCGGAGTAAGCAACCTGGAAGTAGACGCCCTCTTGAACTTGTTGTTGTAACCAAAGGAAGCAACCAACCTATCAGCACAGCGGGCCTCCTTGATACTCCGCTTCCACAGCCCCCCCCCCCCCTCCCGAGTCTCGTCCGTTTTGGTTGGCTCATCTCCCGTCTCAACGGAACGGTCGGACTCCTCACCAGGGTCATCCCCTGCTTCATCATCTTTCGCCCTAAACAGCCCTACCGGTCTCGCGCCCCCTTCAGGAAGTTGCACCTCACACTTGGTCGCAATGTAATACCCCATATGGGTAACTGTCCAACAACCTAGCTCCCAAGCCATTCGGGCTTGTAAGACCCCCATCCCACATCGGGATATGAGTAGTAATGTGAATGGTTTATAAGGATACATATGGGTTGACTACAACAACCAGGCCTTCCACTTTTAAGACCAAGTGAGGATAAAGGGCTTAAAACCGCGACCCCAAGGGGCTCTTATGGATTAGGTCATGCGACCAATTAGGTATCACCGTCGTCGGGTCAAAGACCCAACCAGCCTACTACTCACTGTGGAAAGACTAGCCATCCACTTAGCCACAAGCAAGAGTCAAGAGTGGACTTAAACCTCCCAACGACAAGTTCCTACATTGATTCACATTCCCGTGGCCCAGACGGATCGGACGAATGCCAAGCCGCAGCTCAGACTGACTCAACTCTGTCCCTCTCACTGCAGCCCGAGTACTTGTGTGTCCCTTAGCGGGCACACTCGTCCTCGGAACCATCAGGCCTCCAACAGCCCAATAGCCAAAGACCCCAACTAGTACGAGTCAGTAAGGTGTGCCGACGCGGGTCATGTCACACCTTGTCTCCGCCCTTTTCCAGGACTCAACGCTTGTCAAACCGTAAGTTGGCTCTGATGTGCAATGCCCCTTGCACCTTTCATGGCAAGAGTCAAACTATCGGGACAACCCCTAGTTGCTTCGTGCCAGTGGTCACACTAGCACTCGCAACCTAAGGGTCGACATTGAGCACAACATGCTCATCGCCTCTTGGAGTTGCTACCAAGCCACCCTGGTAGCATGCATGCCCAAAGTCATGCCCGGTCCTCATCGGGCCCAAACGGATGCCCTCCACAGCATCCACAAACTAACCTAAGGGTCAGCACTAAGCACAATGTGCTCATACTATTGGAGTCGCAACCAAGCCACCCTGGCAGCGTGCATGCCCAAGGCATGTCCGGTCCACACCAAGCCCGGACGGATGTCCTCCACAACACCCGCTAACTCGGCCCTTGCTCGAGTCACAAGCTGACACAACTCAGCTCGGCCAAGACCAACGCATCGTGCCCATCAACTGATGCCCATCCCTCGGACCTTCGCCCTTGGGGGTCTCAAGGACCATGGAACTTAAGGGACTAGGTCAAAGCGACAATCAAATACGGGATTGACAAGCAATCCCGACACAAGTCTTAACGAGCACCTACAAAAGGGCAAACTGGCATGGAACTACTTGTAATCAAGCAGCTCGCCAAAAAGGGGCATGACAAACCTCCCCCGCCGAAGCTCTTGCCGTCCCCGACAAGATACAACGATGCGTCTTAGCTCAACTAAGAAGATTTTATCATGCTCTAACAGTTTCCCTACTTTGAAGGTATAACAACCCACAGACAATGTCTTTGACCAACACACACAGGCAACTGCCTTGAACCGTTAACCGGTGTGTTTCCTGAAGCTCAAATATTTTTGACTTCTACCACGTTCTACTTGAATGGGTCATCGGTCTATAGAGCACCATCGCGTTGGTGGCCTCTTGTGTCATTTTCTTTGTGACATATTGTCATTTAGTGCCCTGATGCTCAAACTGTTGTGACGTCCTAAGTCCTTCCATTCACGTCACAACGACACCAAGTGGACAGCGAACACATTGCTGCGACATCATGAGTCCTTCCATTTGTGGCGCGACAACATTCGATGAGACTGTGCAGTAATGGGTTCCCTATATCTCTTTGATGTCAAAGTCCTTAGTCCTTCAAATTGCATCAACACTCACTACACCACTCATCACCGGCGACATCAGCGCTGACAAGCTGAGTCTTGACTGGCTGTGCCTGTAACACCACTCTCCTTAAACACGTAATAATCTCTCTCGTAGCAATAAATAAAACGTCTTACAGCGGAAGAAATAACAATAACAACAATACTCACTCGGGTGTCACCGGCCATTACTCGCCCATGCGAGCAGCGAAGCCAAACTATATCCAATAACCAACATAAACAAACTGCTGACCGCTGTGATAACGATATAATTCCTATACATCATACTAAGTCCATAAACCATAAACGTCGACAAGTGAGCGTCTACCCAATCCCGAATATACATAACCGTACCATAATACAATTCCCAGTCGGACATCGTTATACAAATAAACTCCATGTGCGGTAATTAAAGTAAACCCTAACTACCCTATTCCCGTACTTCGGCTTCGGCGATAATCATCAACCTGCGCAATGAGTGTAGTCTCAGCGATAAACGTTGAGTATGCCGGGCCTGGACCCTAATGGTCACTTAGTCATTTAACCATCTTATTATTAGATTGGTTTCATGCTTTATCATTTTACAGTTATAATCAATACTGTAATATACATGCATAAATTACATAACCATCCATCCAAACATTCATAACACTTAACCATCCATCCAATCCAAACATTCATTTAATATCACAAACAACAAATGTACATCGAACATGTCGAATAATAATACTGAATATACGCCGTGGCGAACACCATCCTTAGTTAATTAATTTGGCCTTCAAGGCCCCATCCAAACCATGTTAATTAAATACCAGTTGGGCGTCATGTTAAGACAACCTGATAACCTCACCATGGACAGTAGTCCTCCCGTACACACAAAGGTGCTCATTTCGCCAGAGGTCCGGAGGCCCCTGACTATTCACTTTGCCTCGTAAGGCGTCCATATAAAGGCCGTAGCCACCTGACCCATGATCCAAATAGGGCTCGTTGGGTATAAATCTGGAGCGGAACCCGATCGGGAACCCCTCAGTGATCACAAATGCGCAACCAGGTAGTTCGTAAACTACGCTGGATTCCTCACCTCAACTCACACCATCTCTCTCTCATAATGTTTAAGATATGCTCTTAGTCTTATGGAGAATACAATTATTAATTAGCTGCCCAATGGGTCTCACGCATACCTAGAAGTAATCTAGGTTATATTCATGTTCGAGATCCATGCTCTAGAGACCGATAATGTCGTGACTCGTTCCTAAGTGTTTTACTTAGGTTACCATATACTTAATATTAATACTATGGTATTATATCAAGTAACCGTCATGTCATCACAATAACGTATATGTATGTTTATATAAGTCGATCTATAGTCGACGTAGTGTTAGTCCCGTGGGACGCTCGTGCATAAATAAATAATGCAGTAACACTTAACCACATACATGTATTCAAAACACACAACACACAAGTTATATCAACCAAATCCGAGCCCAAGGAATTCCTTAGGACAACTCGGATCAAACCCCTTTACATACCGTACACCTCAGACCTAGGATGCGCAGTGTAGTCCACTAGCTCATCAGGCACACACGTCTGAAAGGCGATCTAAACTGTAATAAAACTATAAGTCAGTCTCCATGACTAACTACATCCGGTATTTCCGAATAACAAGTAACCCCGACAGTTCATCCCCGGATTTCTACAGTTATTTGTTACAGGTTTCTCTAAACCGGTCGGCTTTGTTACTAAAACTCGTATGTCGTCATATTTCGACTGTTAAGTTTAATTCGTTAAATTCCTTTAATCTTATCCATCATTTAATCTAGGTATATAACCTATAGTTGCATGTATGCATGCATGACTTATTATATTGTTTTATTTTCCACCATCCATTGTAATACATCGTATTATATAATCCATTATCTTTAGTAAAATATATTTCCATTCAAAAACTTATAACTTATAGTTTGTAACTATTTTTCATGTAATAACCACCACCTTATATTATATGGTTTCCAACCATAATATATATCTATCCTATATACATTATCCTTGTATATGTATATATTTACCAATATAGGTAAGTTTCATGAGTTATAAAACTCTTGTATTATATATATGTTACATTTTTATCATCTTATATTAGATGATTATTCCCATTAATTGTATTATATTTTACAACTTATATTAAGATTATTATCCTACTATTATGTAACATTTTATGTTGTATATTTACAACTCCTAAGATTTATTCAATATAAACCTTAGTTTATAAATCCTATTTATTTATAGTTTGTCACATTATTTAATGTGAATATCCTTACTTATTAATTCCATTAAACCCACATTAATACCTTATAATTGTTATAACATTTATAACATAGTAGACCATAGTCTAAAATTCATTTTCCATCTCTTAATAATTCGGTACAGCCCTTTATTTCATTAAAATTCTATTTGACCACATAACATTATGTAATGTTATACCATATACTAATATAATATAATATGATATTTTTATTTCCTTTAAACTTATAACCTATAGTTTTTATACAAAACTATATTATATTGCCGAGAAGGCAACAATGTTATAACCTTATTTCTTTTCATAATCCATAGTTTCCTTTATTTACAAAATCACCCCATTATTTATACCATGTTATATATACCATATAATATAACATTTTTAACTTATAAAAGGGTATAACATATGGTTTTATTTTGTAAAATTTCCGAACAGACCATGTCTGTTTCTAATTTAATTTCCAACCCCTTTAACTTTCCAAATTTATAATTTGACCACATATATAATGTTAGGTAATATATATCATATATTATAACATTTTAAACTTTAATATAAATATAACCTATGGTTATATATATTTACAATTTGCGAACAGACCCTATAGTTGTTCTATATTATTTTTCTAACCCACCAAGTTTCTATAATTGCCATTTGGCCCAATTTATAACATATAGTTTTGTAATATCATTAAAACTATATATTATACATATATCTTATTAAATACTCTTATATTATTCTAAAAATCACCAAATTCCACCAAAGGGTTATAAATATTATTCCTAACCCATATATTCTTGGTTATCACTATTTCACCACATATCTTTATCTAAAGTGTCTCAATGACATAATAACTATATATTATACATATATAGTTTATTTTAAATTCTAAAATCAACCCAATAAATTCCTAAAAATTCCTAATAGCTCATGGGTGTTTATAATACCATTTTACACCCTTTATTTTCGGTAATAACATATTTACCACATATGTTATAAAATTGTTACAATTAAATACTTATCTTATTATAAAGCCTTAAATAAGTTATTTAACTTATCTAATTTGGTCAAAACCTACCATATGGTCAAGGTTGACCTCCTTAATATTTCCTTGACCATCAATTTCCAAATATTACGGTTTATACCCATATTTTCCAGAAATTATCATTTAACCCCAAAACTTTATAAAATCTTATAATTTTTATTTAAACTCATTTAAACCTCTAATTTTCGGCTTTATTATTATATAGCCCCCAAATTTAATTTAATTTCACTTTAACCCCTTATACTATGCGGTAATATATATATATATATATTACCTAAACTTAATTAAAACCTTATAAATACATAAATAAAATGGCCCTTAATCACCTAAGGTCAAAATAAGACCTTAATAACCTTGTTCACTCACGGCATATATTATACACATATGTATAAACACATATTAATATACCAAGTGAAGGTTTAAGTGATTTATACCTTATTTTTGCCAAGATTAGGCCTTGTTTGGCCACGGCTGTTTGGAGATAAATTTTCCACGGCTTAGTTTACATGTTTTCAAACAGCAATTAAGGCATGATTAGTCTCCAAGCAAGATCTAACCATAAGAAGTGTTTAATGTATATTTTCAAGGTAAATTTTACCTTAGAATACCAAGGTAACCAAGAGTAGTCTTCGGCCTATTTATACAGAACAAAAAGAGCATCAAAAGAGCTACTAAATCAAGGCTTAAAACCGGTATAACTTAGATTAGAAGATGGCTAATTTTCACCTTGATTAAAATGCCAAAAATGGTGTTTTTGGCTTGGATTTGGCTATTCCTTGAAGCTCTTGATATACCAACTGAATAAGTATGTTAAGAAGAGATAATAAGCCTAAGAAACAAAGTTTTACAACCGATAATGATAGGAATTAAGATATAAGTGCTTAAAGCACATTTTTATACCTTAAGAACAAGATTAGAATTCTCCACCTCCTTCCCTTGTTACAGCCGAGAATTACCCTTCTTTTAACCTCCAAAACAACCTAGAACCATGGATGGAAATGGTTGATGCTTAGCTCCATGGAAAGAGGAAAGAAATGTGAAGAGAATGAACATAAAATGGCTTAATAAGCTTACCTATGTCAATTGTTGTTCTCTTCTGAAATTGATGAGTTCCTACGGTTTGGAGAAGCAAAATAGAGGGTGAGTATGCTTGGTGTCGGCTGGGAAGCAAGGCAAATGAGAAAAGAAAGCTAGTTTTGCTTTTATGTTAATTAATGTTACTTTATGTGATAGTAAATGATGATTCATTAGATTGGCTAGGATATTTATGTTGCTAATGGGTAAGGATGACAGCTAAGGGTGGGCGGCAATGGATGGTCAAGTCAATGGGTGACATTTGACCATGGTTAAAACTAAGCAATTAAATGTTATTTTTGGGTACTATTCATCCAAAATTACCCATTTTGATTTTATTTTTAAACGTTGATTTAGACTTTATAATATAGTCTATCATGTCACATTAATGTTTTAAAGAATGTAATCTAGTCTTTAAAGTGACAAAAAGTCATTATCTTAGAGCTCATACACAAAAACGTGCTTTAAGGTGTTTTAGTGCACATTTTGTGACACAAGGTGTTTCTGAGCTTATTTTTCTTTGAGAATAGTTTTGTTGTGTTCCTTACATGATAACGGATCTTAGGAATCCAATTTTATATAAAATAGAGGTCATAAGACCTTTAAGGTTTCCTTAGAGCACATTTTTGCCCTACTCGACCTTGAAGCATGTAAATGCTTGTTCTTTGTGTTGGAGTGTTTTCCAATGCTTGTAGTATGTTTAGTATGTGTTAATATGCTTAGGACAAAGTTTTAGGTCCTAAGAAGTTCATTTGGGTATGTATTTACCCTAAACAGTCAAAGGGTGCAATATCTTGCTTTGTGTTGACCATCGATGTTCTCAATTGACTTTTAAGGCATGTTTAGGCCTTAATTAATGTGATTAGATGTTTAATCCATGTTTTATTAGTTGGGGGTATTTCAATCTACCCCCCTTAAAAAGACTTTGTCTCGAAGTCGCTTCATCAAATAGGTATGTATATAAATATATAACTACCCATGATTCCCATAATGTATATCTATGTGATATATCATTTACACACATCGTATTGTGCTTATACAGCACATAGCCATCACTTTGTGGCGTTAGTTCAATCATATATGGATATAGGTGATCCATCAGCACCATTATTTCCTATCAATTCTACAAACCCTGACAACCTCCCCGAGGTGTCCATAACATACCATCCTTCCACATACCATAACTAATGATTCATTTCGTATCTAGGCGATACCATATGTAATCATTCTACAAAGTAATATAAATATATATATCACAAGTAGCATAAGAAAAGTACTACACACATGGGTGTATATACATCATTCAAACAAGTATCTCGTAAGATACATACAAACAAGTGCACATCACACACAAACAACCAACAACGTACGCCCCGTACCACCAATTCACTGTATGCCATGCATACGAAACAACAAATAAACAAACCTCGTATGCCCTGCATACGAAACAACAAAACTTAGTGCGCACACGTGCACAGCCAAGAGGCTCTACCCCCCTTAAAAAGGGTTACGCCCCCGTACCCCACAAGTATACAACAGCCGCTCAACAAGGAGTGCTGGATACTTGGCTCTCAAAGAGTTCTCCAACTCGTGGATTATCCTCATATCAGAGAGACGGGTATGACACTAGCCCTTCTGGGCTCCACAATACATAGATGGTGAGGCACTGAACTATTTGTGCTCTCTCCCGAGTTCGTTCTAATGGGCCCACTCGCTCCGTATGAGGTGCAGACCCATGAACATAGGCTCAGTTTGCCTCTTTTCATTGTTGTGTATCCTCTCGTTTGGATCACTAGCGTACATGCGTGTGTCTTATCTCACTGATATTCAGCTTGAGGTGTAATATGACATTGACTATTGTTAGTACTTAGTGCTCTTTGCACTTGTCTTTGTAATACTAAGACGTACCAGCCTACATGTCCACGGAGATGATGATTGTCATCTGTGCCTCCTGGTGGTTTTGTTGGAGTAACACACTGTTGTAGTTCTTTGATACACACTCGTGTTGATATCCATTGCATCTTTCTGTATTCCCACTAGACTAATAACTGCACAAGTGCAATACCAAAACACTCGGTCCTACAGAGTGCAGAGGCGTAAACTCTCAGCAACTAATATCTAATGAGTTCAACAGATAGGATGAGCAAATTATCATGTGAGTGGTACATTCCAAGTCCATTGTTCCTTACTTAAGGTATCTGCTAGTATTTAGCTTAACTCTCATCGTTGCGTAGTCACGCGTTTATGTTCACATCATCTGGTAGATTTCCTCTGGATTGCAACAGTTTGCTCGATCCTTATGAGGATTCTACATATTATTCGTCCATAATGGGTTTCCATCCTATCCTTAGTGTTCACGTCCTTGAAAGGTTTCTCTGTCTTCACTGTATACTGTCTACTGCTCTGTGTTGAAGGTTCTTGATTTCTCCAGCCCGTTGGTTTAACTACGGCTCTTCTTGTCCATCTTCGAGGTAATCTGTATCACTGTCCTTAGTACGGAGTTAACTACCTCTCGTGTTCCTAACACTACTTGTCTACATGCATGGGGTACCGTACTGATACATTACTACTTACCCGACTAACTCATAAATAAGTCCGTCAGGCCCACATGCTCTTATCGGAGTACGGTCGTCCCATGTCTCATTTAGTAAACTGGTAATGTCTGTCACACGGTTATTGTGAAGTATTCTGTTTTCAATCTCCCTTTTGATGGATGGCCTTTAGTTGTTTATTAGTTCGCGTTGTCGGTTATCTTGTAATAAGTGCTATTGCCTTAGTGGCATCAGTGGTAATTCGTACCATAAGCCGGCGTTATTCAGCTCGGTGTAACTAAATTCGTGCTATATCTAGCAAACTTGGTCCTCCTAATTCGATCTCATTGAGTACAACACATATTCCTTTTCTCTCTGTTTATCATGATCACATCTCATCCATAGTTCATATTCGTTCCCTCATCCGTTTAATTAGATGTTTGCAGATTGCATAATAGTTTGAGCAACTTGGCTCTTCACTTCCCAACCATCCTCACTGACGGTGGTGCATCTACAAAGGGTATGTTTGTCCATAAGGACTAAACATTCATCACTGGTAGTGATTAACATTAAATGAGGGTATACACTGATGGTATTTGGCTAATAAGCCATGTCTGAAAATTCTCGAACGATTAAACTGGTGTGGTTTACAATCACAGTGGTTGTATAATTTCTTCAGTTGCATAGGTTTCTAATCTTAAGGTTGTATGAAAAGTTGATATGAAAATTTTGGTATAAAATAATAAGAGATTAAAAATTAGTAGTAGTTGCAGTTGCAGCACTTGCTGTAGCAAGTGCGCAAGGCAGATGGAAATTTCAGTGGTTTACTTGTCATAGCGCTAGCAATAGCAAGTGCGCCATGCAGGTGGAAATTTTGGTTCAGTAATTGCCGGTCTCATTGACTCTGCGTCGTTGAGTATGGGCTACATGATAATGTAAACATTAACATTCTGTTCATATATATAATCCGTCAAGGTTCCAAGGTTACTCGTATCGAGTCCACAAAACTAGTCTCAAAAGTCATACACAAAAGGCGAGTGGTCAATGACACACTCCCACACTTATAACATATCTCTATTTAACATCCAAGGTAAGTACATAACAAAGTAAGCAAAAGTCTTCCCCCAGCGGTCTCACGGAGTTCGGGGTACTCATGCCCTATCTACTCCCTTGCCTCTCTAGGCTCCAGCATCAGTAGATGTCTGGCCTTCCTGACCGCCTCATGGTACTCCAGATCCTCCAACTGAGGTCTTCTGAGTATTCCTTGGTGGCCTATAGTTACGGCTCTCAGGGTTCATCCAACACTCGAACTCCCGGTGGCCCTCTTTCTTGCAGCACCGACACTCAACTTTGCGGCCGCTGCAGTCGACCCCAGGATGGTCCTTCCCACAACGCTTACAATAGAAATGGCGCTGGGGCTGTCCGGTGCCTAATGGTAGCATTTAGTTTAAGTTAAAATCTGATGATATAAAGGTTAAGGTTACAATTGAATTTAAGAGGTAGGCGTTCTCACCCTTAGGAGGCACAAATCTCAGAGGCTGAGCATCTATAGCTGGGCCGGTCAACCAAAGGACGGGCTCTTTCCCCTTCGCTCCCTGGTGACCCTGCTGCCCTTTCTTTTGGAAGAATTTCCTGTTTAAGGTTTCGGGTCAGCATTCATAAGGTATTTAATATGGTAAATAGTTTAGAATGGGATAAGTCCTTACTTTCCCTTCTTCTGGCTATCGCCTGGAGATGCTCCGCCACCCTCAGACTCTCCCTCAGGGTTCTTTCTCTTCTTTGTCCCGAGAGTCTCTTCCCGAGTTTGGAGCATTAGCTCCATCCTCGAGGCAGCATCGTAACACTCCTGGAATCTCATTGGTAAGTTCTCACAAAGTTAATCGGCAATGTAGTAAGCAAGGAATTTATGGCTTTCACGTTAATACCTGGATGGTAGTGTAGAGGGTAGCACCCATCGCCATCTGGATGCGAAACAACAACCCCCCCGGAACTTCTCGACCTTCACGGTCTCTGAGTAATCGACACCGGGGATGAAGTCCAGCAGACCAATGAATCGAGCATAGTACTCATCTACGGTCAGACCTCCCTGGGATAATGTCTCGAACTCATGGCGCTTCTTCTGCTTGAGATGCGCCGGGTAGTACTTCCTCCTCAGCAACCCGACGAAGGCAGCCCACGAAAAGTCGGGTACAGCCAGGTGATGGTCCTTGACCAACCTCCACCAAGTGCTGGTTGCATCCTTCAGATGGAAAGCAGCAATGACGACCTTCTTGTCGGCAGGTACTTGCAAAGCTTCGTAGGCCTTCTCATGTTCAATAATGAAACGCTCTAAGGCTACGGGGTCTGGCTCCCCAGAATATGTAGGTGGTCGGGTCTCGGTAACTGACTTCAGCCAGTTTCTCCAAGGGCTGTGGCGGGTGGGCTGGTGTGCCTCCAATTTGAGAACCAAGTGGTGTGAGAATGGCAGCAATCGTCTCTGCAACTCCTGGTATCACGGGGTCACCGCCTCCACCTCTACCAGTACCACGCCCTCTAGTTCCCCCAGACATCTGTAGTACAGTATGTCACATAAATACTCGGTAATTTACCGTACACAACCAGTAGATATTGAATTGCCTTAACGGCTAACATATCACGCAATTTGCGTTACTAAACACAATATCTTTTAAGACGAGTCGTCTCGTACCTCACAAATGTTTCCCGTAATTTCCCAAGTCCTAAGCTCACTGTCTTAGCCTATTTCCTCGTCATCAGAGCGATACTCCGCTCTGATACCACTTTTGTAACACCCCTCTCCTTAAATACGTAATAATCTCTCTCGTAGCAATAAATAAAATGTCTTACAACGGAAGAAATAACAATAACAACAATACTCACTCGGGTGTCACCGGCCATTACTCGCCCATGCGAGCAACGAAGCCAAACTATATCCAACAACCAACATAAACAAACTACTGACCGCTGTGATAACGAGATAATTCCTATACATCATACTAAGTCCATAAACCATAAACGTCGACAAGTGAGCTTCTACCCAATCCCGAATATACATAACCGTACCATAATACAATTCCCAGTCTGACGTCGTTATACAAATAAACTCAATGTGCGGTAATTAAAGTAAACCCTAACTACCCTGTTCCCGCACTTCGGCTTCGGCGATAATCATCAACCTACGCAATGAGTGTAGTCTCAGCGATAAACGCTGAGTATGCCGGGCCTGGACCCTAATGGTCACTTAGTCATTTAACCATCTTATTATTAGATTGGTTTCATGCTTTATCATTTTACAGTTATAATCAATACTGTAATATACATGCATAAATTACATAACCATCCATCCAAACATTCATAACACTTAACCATCCATCCAATCCAAACATTCATTTAATATCACAAACAACAATTGTACATCGAATGTAACACCCCTATAATAATAAAACAACAGCGGAAAATAAACTAAAGGTGCTACAGACCATCGGGCTCCAAACACCCGGTACCAACCTCACCAATTACAACCATTACAATTAACTAAGTTACGGTCTGAACTTCGAGAAAACTTAACATTAACATAACAATAATAAAATACATTCACTCTCCATAAACCTAATCCCATCCCAATCACTCATGCTCTTCGTGGCCACCTGTAAATCAATTTGTACCTGCAAGATGAAACCAAGCAGCCCACCCCGGGAGGGGTGAGTCAGTTCCCTGGAATGGAACTGGTACAATTCTCCAACAACAAACTTATAAAACAACTCTTAAATAAATATTAGCTTGAAAGCAATCGCTTAAACCACTCAGAGGAACAAAGCATTTCACAAATCACCAAACCAAGATAACATGATAAGAATAAAGGTTAATAACAGAAAAGTAAAGTTAGTAAAACAAAACCACATCATGTGTTAGTGAGCAACCATTGCCTTAGTTAAACCCAATTCCCGTTAGGAGAAGAAAGACTCAGATAGTCACAAAGGACTAGGAATGAAAAGATAGATTCAAGAACCAATAACTCAAGAATGGAATAATTCAACTGGGAGAGATGGCCCCCACCGCCAAGTATGTCCTTTTAGGACAGGGGATATACAGCCCCTCACTGTTTACCACGTCCACTAAGGACAGGGGATATACAGCCCCTCACTGTCTATCACGTCCCTTTTTGGGACAGGGGATATACAGCCCCTCACTGTTACCATTGAAGACGCGCGCACGTCGAAACCTCAAGAACCAGCTCATGGATGAAACGATATCCAGAGTCGAAAGAAGAATTTCAAGATTGACCTTTTTCCAAATTCCCACTAGATCACTAACTACCCAGAGCAATACCAAAACACTCAGTCCTACAGAGTGCAGAAGCGTAAACCCTAAGCAGTCAATGTCTAACGGGGCACCAAATAGAAGGAACCAATACCCAAGTGAGTTTCGCATTCAAGGCTCAGTTAGGCACACAAGCTGAGTTAGTCACACAACCATTTCCTTTTTTAGAAATTCCTCTCAAAGTCAGTTAGCGTTTTTCGAAAACGTCTCATAAGTCAATCAGCAAAAATATCGGAGTACGAGAAATCATACCTGGTCAACGTTGTAGCAGTTCTAGTAAACTCGTGCAAACATTCAAAAATTCTCTGAGGAACATTGAAGATAATTTACTATCAATACCCTGCACCCTAAGTTAAACTTAAATAAATTCCTCTCTCTTATTTCCAAATCTCAATTATCTTATAAGCCCTCGCTTAAATGTTATGTATAACCTTTGACTTACTTAGAAGGTTGTATAGCCCAAGGTTGTAGGATCAAGGAATGTATTTTATTAACACCTGCTAACTGTCCACTCCTATCCACTTTATTCATATTTAACCACAATCCTCACATTCAAGACTTTTGAGACCTTTATAACATAAATGTGTTTATATTATATAATTAAATCTAAGAATTTCAATAATAATCTTAAGCTCAATACCTTTATTCTTAATTTAGAATAAACATTGTATTATGACCTATGATGGACTCATCTCATAATACTATACTATTATTTCACAATGTAAGGATTATGTATTTTATCAATATCTACTAGATAATCAATTGTGATTAAGTCTTCCCCCTAACTTAATTAAGATCTACATCTTGTACATTGGAACCATAGTGTTGTAGACGCATTTTATTATAACCTAATTGAGTTACTAACTCATTTATCTTATCTTTAGTTCAGAAAGACCTTTTATTATAACCATCTAATAATTTTGTCATAAGATGTTAAATTACTTTTCATCTTGAAACAACTATATTATAGCTAACTTAGACTTATCGAACTCTTACATTTAGTATTCACAAGGTACATTATTTGCTTAATTATTACCTATATAATAAGGTGTTTAAATATAACCTTTTATGTATCCTTACTTACCTTTAATCGCCTAAATTTTTATTTTTTACACATATTCTCTCTATAGACTATGTATAATCCTTTTGTACTAAACTTCAATAAACTTAAGCCTTAAATACGTTTTAAATTGTTTTACAAAACCCAAGGTTTCAAAGGAATAACTTAATAAATTAATTTCCTTTATTGTATTTAGGATGGACAATATATCTACATAGAGTAGAATTTATCAAAGAATTAAATTCTGGTTCGTAAGTGAAATTGTTAATTATTTAATAAGATAATCTATTATGAAAATTCTCATATCTTATATTCAAGTAACCTATCATTACTTCCCATTACCGTAAAGTATATCAATATAATATCTTATGTAACTTAGTTTTATCTAATAAAAGGTTCAAAGGTTTTAAGTATCAAATTCCTATTTATAAACCTTCTATAAATTCTAACAACTAAATACCTCACTTAATTGTAAACTCACATCCTAAGTATTGGTAATAAATGTTATAAATGTATTCATATCGCTTATCTAATTCTAAGAACCTTAAGGATAATTATTTAGATAAATTTCCAAATCGTCGTTTAATATAGATTATATCATAATCCTTTTAATGATTCTATCTTAAAACATTAAGTTATATTTCAATACCATAAATGTTAAGAAATGATTAAATCTAGACTTACTAATCCACCTCACATTCAGATGTAAAAGTATTTTACTTATTTTATTATGGTTTATATATCAAGAATATTTAGATGTAAACGTATTACATTTGTTTATCATTAATTATAGAATAAGATCTATTTGTGCAACATTTTATGTAATCTAATCACAATTTTTCCTAAGTTTTAACTTATTAATTACTAAATCCCGATTTTAGATTTACATTCTGATCATTGACAAATAATACTATACATGTATTTTAATATGGTTTATATATAAACCTTGGAAATTCAAAGGTAACCCTTTAAGCTTAATTTCATAACCACAATTCAATACTACCTCATATAATATACTTTTAATAGTATTATGTATAGGTTTAGTTTAGCTTATTAATTCCTTCGTATTCTATTTGCTATAAGGTATTTTATTTCTTTAATTCAGTTTTTTATCGTATATGTATACTAGGATTTATTCAAGACATTCTTTATGTAGTTTAATTGCATTTAATTATTTATATTAACTTTTACACACACCTACATCCAAAATATGGTTAATAAAATTAAGTATTTTCCTTAACTTCAATTAAGTATATTAACTACCATACTATATAATTAATATAAATGTAGATTAATTTAGCTCCTTGATTTAACCTAAGTTACTATTTTATTTTTTTACATATATGTGTAAATATAATATATATATATATATTCCTTAGTTTTAATTAAGAATATTAACTCCCATATAATATAATAAATAAATAAAATGTAGAATAATTAAATTCCTTGATTTAACATAAGTTTCTATTTTAAATATACCATATAAGTATATATACATATATGTAAATAATTTCACTTCTCATAAAAGCTAATACCCAAACATTTATAAACTTACTGTTATAAAATGTTAATTTAGTTTCCCTTATTTTCCCCAGCTTAAAAAGTTTATTAACAAACCATACTTTAATTTTTGGTTACATTAAAAACCATATATTATAAGTTATTCTTATGAAAAACTCATAAACACAATTTTTAAAACCATTTACCATTGCCCAAAAATTCCCAAATTTAATATAAAGTAACTATGACATTTTAGACATATTATAAAATTTTTATTTCACAAAAATATCTTTTTAATTTAGCCAAATAATTCCAGAAAACCCGCAACTTGCAAAAATCATAACTTACGTTTAAAAACTCCAAAACCATAATAATTTACATCAAAATAAACTAGATTAAATAAGGAATCTATGATTAAAATTTCAAGTCAAAATACATTCGGGAAGGTATTTAAATTAACTCAACAAGTTAAGGTTATTTACTGGAATTTATAAAACCTTAATAAACTTATATTAGAAACGTTTTAATCTCGGCCGTCCAGATCTTTTAACCCCGATCGGACGGACGCTGAAGCCCCAATTCTTCATCGAATCCAGAAACGAAGTCGAGTACTAATTCACGATTTCCTCACAATCTACAGAACCAAATTGAGTGATTCTTGTTTCTATGGTTTTGAAATCAAATTTCGGTTCTAATGATACGAATTTCCCCAATTATAATGCAGTACACAACAAATTCGATTCTGGTTTACGAAAGTTAGGGTTCTTGAGTCTCTCGAATTCGATTTTGCAAGATTCTCTCAATACAAGGCTTAATTGATCAAATTGGCAGTAGGGCTAATTCGATATTGAAAAATCGAGTGTCAAAGTATGAGGAATTGAACGGAGACTTACCAGGGAAGCACCGGTGACAGAAATCGTAATCGGTTTCTGGAAATAAAATTCGAACTCGAGCTGTTCGAGTAGTGAACTTTGGAGATCTATAAAATACGTTCTAGATCGAGTTAGGCCATGTTCTTGGGCTCATTAGAAAGAAGAAACATAGCTCTACACAATGATAGCAAGAAATCACCCTAACTTGCACTACACAGAAAGAAATCGAAGCTGGAAGTTGCGAGTTTACCTTGCGTTTTCTGGAAAGAAAACTATGATTTTATGTTGTGACAAATCCGAAGCTTTAGACACCTTGTTCTTCCAAACGGTTGAGAATTGGCTTAGACCATCAACATGAAAGTTTTAGAGGGATTATAGCTCTTCAAAACGAGCTAAAGAACATGAAATTTGGATGAGAAGCGAAGAAGTTATGGCTAGACGAAGTTACCTGTTTCGAAGGGAAAAACTGGAAACTGCAGTTACGGTTTTGCAGGGTGGCTACTTTGGCTCGAATTTCCGATTGATTTAGAACGAGTTAGGGTTTGTGTGAGTTATGGTTGTTTAGAGGATTCAAAGGAGAAGAGAATGAAAAAGACGGCATTGAAAAATATTGAAAGATGAGTGAGATATAGCCGTCTAAAGTTAGGGAAAAATACTGAAATCTATTACCGAAAATTCAAGGGATAAAATCGGCTAAGTGTTGGGCGACCCGTGACAGTGTGACACGTGGCATATTTCAAAATTTTGACTCTAAACTTCAATCTAGCATAACTTTGGCTAGGATGATCCGTTTTTGACGTTCTTTTTATCGATCTTCATGGTTTTCCATAACCTATTTATTGGTATAGGTTTCATGGCCTGGTTTGACCATTCTAAAAAAGTCAACCCTAGCAAGGCTTAAAAGGCTTTAGGGTTTCTAGAATTTTATATTGACTTTTATGTTTCAAAACAATGTTCCAACACTTCCTAAAATCTTTATAACATAGTTGGAGTGTTTATAAATTTTTCCAAGATTTATTGACTTATAAATCTTATTATTAAATTCATAATACTATATAATTATATACAATAATTAAATATTAAATTGTATTCCTTAGAGTTAAATAGGAGGAATCCCCTAAATTAATTTCCATAATTCCATATAATATTAATACTCATAATTCCATACAATAATTTAATATTCATAATTCCTTATACTAATTTAATATTCATAATTCCATGTAATAATTTAATACTTAATAGTATTATTAAAGGTTTAATAAAAGAAATCCCCTAAATTAATTTAAATTAATTTAGGGGTATTTCAGTATATCCCCCTTAAAAGAAACTTCGCCTCGAAGTTTAAAAATCAACTAGTAGGCACTCACACCGCTTCGGGTGTGCTGAGACAATGATAATTCCAATGAAATTCCATACCAATCCAATCTTTTATTTCCATCCATTTCCATAACAACATTCCACTCGAGATTACTCAAAATCAAAACGAACCAAGATATACCAAGACATAGCATGATGAAAATCAACAGTCACATACTGTGTCATAATGTAAAAACCAAGCACATACAAACACCTCTCATTCTGCTAATAAGGCAACATGGCATAATCTGGATGAGGTGATGAAGGAAGAGTATGCCAGTATATCCCCCTTAAAAGAGCTAAGGTACGCCCTCGTACCGCTACTAACGACACGTTCAAAGAATTCAACACCTTATTAACCAGCTTTGTTGTAAAATTTATTGCACTGTTGATTTTATCTGCGATCGATATACATATATCTGTATCTCTTGATTGTTTTGTATTTGTATTTTCTTAACTATAATAAAAATTTACTTATGATTATTATCCATTCATTATATGTCTATATATGTTCATTTTATCTCAATTATATAACAAGCTATAATCAGGTGTAAGTATTTGAGTCGTTTAAAATAATACTTCAGATCATTTAATAATCCTCAATAATCTTCCAAAATCATTCAAGGGTTTATTAGTCAACCCTATGCTAAACTCTACAAAATAAATATTTATGTGACTTTTCAAGTTTCAATTGTTTTTATAATTAACTATCGTATTTTAGACGATTCATTCAGTGTTTACTTCATAAATTTACTTATTATGTATAACATAATTTACCTAAGGCAGAATTTTAGGAAGTTCTTATAATGTAGCTCCAAAATCTGATTTCTTTATCTTAAAATTTATTTTTCAAGGTAGGGACTCTATATATAAATTTAAGTCAAATGAATTAGTCTAGTGAAAGTTCACTCACTCTTGATAATTATTTTTCTTAGGGTTTGTTCTATGTAAGTATTATTCTGATCATTAGATCTTAGTACTCTCTTAGATAATGGTGGTTGTTGGTAAATATCACTCTTAGTGTGGCTTCTAAAATTTTATACATGCATAATGTTAAACTTCCAAGTAAACATGAGAATTTCCAATCTGTAAGTAACTCACAATTTCTCACTAGATGCTCAATATTCCGAGTATTTAAGGATCAATGATATTTAGTTTAGTGTTACTCATGTGTTTTTACTCCATAGGTAAGTATTTTTCACCAAGGATTTAACTCGGTAAACTTTTTACATGTATGAATTTAGTACTGGATCTTAATATATAAGTTTTGAATTGTTCATTGTGGCTAGTAATGAAATATGCCTAGCTCAAGATTCCATGATGGTAACGTCTTACCACCACTTCCCCTCAAGTTCAACACAATCCATCACCTGCGTAGAAGATTATATACGGTTAGATGACAAGGCTTGTCTAGCCCCTAAACTTCCAGAAGTGGGTGTGCACCCCCACTACTTTCAGCCTAGGAGTTCGTCGCACCAGGCACTTCCCGTTGGGTGTTAGGTTTAGGTGTTTTCTTTCTAAAGTTAACATAGAGTTTTAGTGTGGTTTAAGGGTTCGGGTGTATGCTACTAGGTTTGTTAACTTAATAATTCTAGACTTAAGATTACCCAAATATCACCTTTAGGCAACATTTGTACCAAGTAATTCTTGAGATTTTTTTTAAACCTTAAAGGAGTTGAAGTACTTCACATAATATCAATACTAATTTAGTTATGTAAAGTTCTATTGTATACTGTTTTCAACCAAAGTATTCTTTAAAATTCTAGGAATTTGTGTACTAGCTTTTAAAGGATTGCATTTTTAGCAATGTATTCTCCATGATGCTTTTGAAAAATAGCTTAATATTTGGTTATCTCAACCAAAATCTATCGTACTTAATATAAGATGTTCCAAATTATATATATATATTTTTCTGTAGTTTATTGTTGGAACGGTATAAAACACATCACACTCAACAGACATTCACAAAAGAAAAGTGTGTAAAGGAATCATTCACAATTCCAAGAAGGGTTAGGAGTCGTGCCTTACTGGAGTCCTCACTTCCCAATTCTACCCCAGTTCCCCAGTTTTAAGTGCACCTATAATCTAAGTATTTCACTCGGCTTGTTTTCTCGGTTCAGAGCGTAACAACGCTCTGATACCCACTTTCTGTAACACCCCTATAATAATAAACAACAGCGGAAAATAAACTAAAGGTGCTACAGACCATCGGGCTCCAAACACCCGGTACCAACCTCACCAATTACAACCATTACAATTAACTAAGTTACGGTCTGAACTTCGAGAAAACTTACATTAACATAACAATAATAAAATACATTCACTCTCCATAAACCTAATCCCATCCCAATCACTCATGCTCTTCGTGGCCACCTGTAAATCAATTTGTACCTGTAAGATGAAACCAAGCAGCCCACCCCGGGAGGGGTGAGTCAGTTCCCTGAAATGGAACTGGTACAATTCTCCAACAACAAACTTATAAAACAACTCTTAAATAAATATTAGCTTGAAAGCAATCGCTTAAACCACTCAGAGGAACAAAGCATTTCACAAATCACCAAACCAAGATAACATGATAAGAATAAAGGTTAATAACAGAAAAGTAAAGTTAGTAAAACAAAACCACATCATGTGTTAGTGAGCAACCATTGCCTTAGTTAAACCCAATTCCCGTTAGGAGAAGAAAGACTCAGATAGTCACAAAGGACTAGGAATGAAAAGATAGATTCAAGAACCAATAACTCAGAATGGAATAATTCAACTGGGAGAGATGGCCCCCACCGCCAAGTATGTCCTTTTAGGACAGGGGATATACAGCCCTCACTGTTTACCACGTCCACTAACAGGGGATATACAGCCCCTCACTGTCTATCACGTCCCTTTTTGGGACAGGGGATATACAGCCCCTCACTGTTACCATTGAAGAAGCGCGCACGTCGAAACCTCAAGAACCAGCTCATGGATGAAACGATATCCAGAGTCGAAAGAAGAATTTCAAAGATTGACCTTTTTCCAAATTCCCACTAGATCACTAACTACCCAGAGCAATACCAAAACACTCAGTCCTACAGAGTGCAGAAGCGTAAACCCTAAGCAGTCAATGTCTAACGGGGCACCAAATAGAAGGAACCAATACCCAAGTGAGTTTCGCATTCAAGGCTCAGTTAGGCACACAAGCTGAGTTAGTCACACAACCATTTCCTTTTTTAGAAATTCCTCTTAAAGTCAGTTAGCGTTTTTCGAAAACATCTCATAAGTCAATCAGCAAAAATATCGGAGTACGAAAAATCATACCTGGTCAACGTTGTAGCAGTTCTAGTAAACTCGTGCAAACATTCAAAAATTCTCTGAGGAACATTGAAGATAATTTACTATCAATACCCTGCACCCTAAGTTAAACTTAAATAAATTCCTCTCTCTTATTTCCAAATCTCAATTATCTTATAAGCCCTCGCTTAAATGTTATGTATAACCTTTGACTTACTTAGAAGGTTGTATAGCCCAAGGTTGTAGGATCAAGGAATGTATTTTTTAACACCTGCTAACTGTCCACTCCTATCCACTTTATTCATATTTAACCACAATCCTCACATTCAAGACTTTTGAGACCTTTATAACATAAATGTGTTTATATTATATTAAATCTAAGAATTTCAATAATAATCTTAAGCTCAATACCTTTATTCTTAATTTAGAATAAACATTGTATTATGACCTATGATGGACTCATCTCATAATACTATTATTATTTCACAATGTAAGGATTATGTATTTTATCAATATCTACTAGTTAATCAATTGTGATTAAGTCTTCCCCCTAACTTAATTAAGATCTACATCTTGTACATTGGAACCATAGTGTTGTAGACGCATTTTATTATAACCTAATTGAGTTACTAACTCATTTATCTATCTTTAGTTCAGAAAGACCTTTTATTATAACCATCTAATAATTTTGTCATAAGATGTTAAATTACTTTTCATCTTGAAACAACTATATTATAGCTAAATTAGACTTATCGAACTCTTACATTTAGTATTCACAAGGTACATTATTTGCTTAATTATTACCATATAATAAGGTTTTAAATATAACCTTTATGTATCCTTACTTACCTTTAATCGCCTAAATGTTTTATTTTTTACACATATTCTCTCTATAGACTATGTATAATCCTTTTGTACTAAACTTCAATAAACTTAAGCCTTAAAATACGTTTTAAATTGTTTTACAAAACCCAAGGTTTCAAAGGAATAACTTAATAAATTAATTTTCTTTATTGTATTTAGGATGGACAATATATCTACATAGAGTAGAATTTATCAAAGAATTAAATTCTGGTTCGTAAGTGAAATTGTTAATTATTTAATAAGATAATCTATTATGAAAATTCTCATATCTTATATCAAGTAACCTATCATTACTTCCCATTACCGTAAAGTATATCAATATAATATCTTATGTAACTTAGTTTTATCTAATAAAAGGTTCAAAGGTTTTAAGTATCAAATTCCTATTTATAAACCTTCTATAAATTCTAACAACTAAATACCTCACTTAATTGCAAACTCACATCCTAAGTATTGGTAATAAATGTTATAAATGTATTCATATCGCTTATCTAATTCTAAGAATCTTAAGGATAATTATTTAGATAAATTTCCAAATCGTCGTTTAATATAGATTATATAATAATCCTTTTAATGATTCTATCTTAAAACATTAAGTTATATTTCAATACCATAAATGTTAAGAAATGATTAAATCTAGACTTACTAATCCACCTCACATTCAGATGTAAAAGTATTTTACTTATTTTATTATGGTTTATATATCAAGAATATTTAGATGTAAACGTATTACATTTGTTTATCATTAATTATAGAATAAGATCTATTTGTGCAACATTTTATGTAATCTAATCACAATTTTTCCTAAGTTTTAACTTATTAATTACTAAATCCCAATTTTAGATTTACATTCTGATCATTGACAAATAATACTATACATGTATTTTAATATGGTTTATATATAAACCTTGGAAATTCAAAGGTAACCCTTTAAGCTTAATTTCATAACCACAATTCAATACTACCTCATATAATATACTTTTAATAGTATTATGTATAGGTTTAGTTTAGCTTATTAATTCCTTCGTATTCTATTTGCTATAAGGTATTTTATTTCTTTAATTCAGTTATTTATCGTATATGTATACTAGGATTTATTCAAGACATTCTTTATGTAGTTTAATTGCATTTAATTATTTATATTAACTTTTACACACACCTACATCCAAAATATGGTTAATAAAATTAAGTATTTTCCTTAACTTCAATTAAGTATATTAACTACCATATTATATAATTAATAAATGATTAATTTAGCTCCTTGATTTAACCTAAGTTACTATTTTATTTTTTTTACATATATGTGTAAATATATATATATATATATATTCCTTAGTTTTAATTAAGAATATTAACTCCCATATAATATAATAAATAAATAAAATGTAGAATAATTAAATTCCTTGATTTAACATAAGTTTCTATTTTAAATATACCATATAAGTATATATACATATATGTAAATAATTTCACTTCTCATAAAAGCTAATACCCAAACATTTATAAACTTACTGTTATAAAATGTTAATTTAGTTTCCCTTATTTTCACCAGCTTAAAAAGTTTATTAACAAACCATACTTTAATTTTTGGTTACATTAAAAACCATATATTATAAGTTATTCTTATGAAAAACTCATAAACACAATTTTTAAAACCATTTACCATTGCCCAAAAATTCCTAAATTTAATATACAGTAACTATGACATTTAAGACATATTATAAAATTTTTATTTCACAAAAATATCTTTTTAATTTAGCCAAATAATTCCAGAAAACCCGCAACTTGCAAAAATCATAACTTACGTTTAAAAACTCCAAAACCATAATATTTTACATCAAAATAAACTAGATTAAATAAGGAATCTATGGTTAAAATTTCAAGTCAAAATACATTCGGGAAGGTATTTAAATTTACTCAACAAGTTAAGGTTATTTACTGGAATTTATAAAACCTTAATAAACTTATATTAGAAACGTTTTAATCTCGGCCGTCCAGATCTTTTAACCCCGATCGGACGGACGCTGAAGCCCCAGTTCTTCATCGAATCCAGAAACGAAGTCGAGTACTAATTCACGATTTCCTCACAATCTACAGAACCAAATTGAGTGATTCTTGTTTCTATGGTTTCGAAATCAAATTTCGGTTCTAATGATACTAATTTCCCCAATTTGTAACACCCCTAATCCTAAACCTGTAACGACGTCGCAATTCGTAGCATAATAAATAATAATTCACAGCGGAAAATAAAACTAACTACCTTGGTGTTACACGCCGTTACCCACCCTTGTGAGTAACAAGGCATCCTTACTCTCTCCAACTATACAACTCCTCACGCTGTGATGAACAGATACTGAGCACTTCTAATTATTACAAACCAAATCCAACTAAATGAGCAACTAACTGATTACATCACCTCCTTATTACAATTCAAAACAAAACCAAAGGTGTCTGTTGAAAATACAACTACTACCCCTGTGTCCCGCACTCCGGCTTGAGTCTTCTTCAATAACCTGGAATGTTTGGCCCAATAAAGGGCTCAGCAATCGAAATGCTGGTATGCTAAATGTGATCTTAAGTCATCTAGATTCCTTTCGTCGTTTTAGCCATCTTGATATTAGATTCTTTACATGAAATACCGGTTTACAATAACAACAGTAATAACTGTAAACATTAAACAATCACAAAACAGTTCACCTGTAAACACCAGTGTACAATAGTACACGACACCAATAATCACACAACATTAACCCATAGAAATAACCTATAGTCACACATTAATAATCCATAACAATAACCAATAATCACATATGAATAATCCATAACGATCACCAAAAAAGTTACGTGTATTAAACTGTACTTGTTAGTTAACCACCTGACACTTACCCTTTAAACCAATCATTTAACCTTTTCCAAATAATTTCCACCTCAAGTGTCATGTTAAGACAAACCTTATCAACTTATTAATGGACGAATGTCCCCTTGTGTTCCATTGGAACTGTTTACCAGCTGACCCTGTGGTCCTGGTTAACTGACCGATCCGGTCGAACCTGTGCACCAATGGCAGTTGTAACACCCCTACTACGCACATAACATTACTTTGAATTGCAGCGGAAAATAAACGACTAAACAGTAACTAAACGATTGGTGCTACAACGCCGTCAACCACCCACGTGGTTAACAAGGCTGAATAAATACATGTGTATCGGTCTGATGATCAGACTCCCGAGCATAGAACTAATAACCATATATATACATCAACCAAAATACCGAGTGTTTACACAAATCCTTCACTGTATACCGTCACTGTAAACTGTCATAATCAAGTATATAATACGCCACGGGAGCACAGGCGCATCCCGGGCAAACATCCAAAAGTATTCCAAAAGTAAACTACACCCTAGGATCTAGAGCCACTCCGCTTCTTCGATCCTCATCCTGCATTAAAAAAAATATGGATCCCCCGAGGGGGTCAGCAACCCTTGGCTGGCATGGTTAACGCGCAGCCCATCGACTACCGGAATGCGCGCAAACTATTTGTCATGATGACATGGTATTTATTTTAAAACACACAATTCATACACATATAACATAACATGGTTATTGTACACATCATAACACACAACACACACATACAATTCCTTTTAGGAAGAGAACCAACACAGTTAGTCCCCACTGAGAGCCTAGAGAATGTTGCCACGCTCATACTTAGCTCGTTACATAACTCGTTACCGTCCGGTTAGATTGAACGGTTAACTTAACACAAGGTGCCTCGGATATAGTGATCCAAGCACACCGAAATAACACATAGTATGCCCCTGTGGCCCGACGTGAGTCAGTAAAATAGCCTTGGTTAAGCTAAAGGGAAGGTTAGAAACCAAATTGGAAACTTAACCATAACATACAGAGAGAATCGAACCGGTTATGACATCGACTCCCATACTCACACGCGTGGCCGGAACAGACCGGACTCCTCACTTCCCCCGTTAGCCCTTGTTAGTAGTCCATCATTGAACTCAACAAATAATTCACAATAATAGGTCAAGTCTTGTTAGACACACACAAGGAAGAAGAGTCATACTTAACAACATAATAATATTTAACATTGTAAACTCTTTACATGGTTTAATCTTACAAGTCATAAACACACAGAAAAACAAACACACCAAGCCGTGTAACCGGTAGGCAACACTGCAAGAAAACCATACCTTGGTCCTTGCCTCGACTGATTTCCACCTTGCGAGAATCCTAAACACATTAGTAACGTCGGTTAATTCTTTATTTAACTTCAAACTTACTAAGTATTTAACATGATTGTATAACATGTTTTAGTGTCTATTCTACCCTAGGTTATCTTCATTATACACCCTAGGGTTAACTACATAAGTCACATTCTTTTCTGTTTTTTTTTTATAAATTTAGGTCCGACCGACCTTGCCGACCGAACTTGTCCAAGTTCGGTCGATTCCAGAACACTTTTCTGTCAAAATTTTCTACTCCGACCGAACTTACCAAGTCCGGTCCTATGTTCGGTCTTTTCCCGAGAGTTTCTCCCCTTTGTAAATTTAGCCCGACCGAACTTACCAAGTCCGGTCCCATGTTCGGTCGGTTCCAGTAACTCAATCCGTACACCAAATACAAGCCCGACCGACCTTGCAAGTCCGGTCCCCAAGGTCGGTCTTTTCCAGAAGCCAATTCTCGCAGGGTAAACTGGGCTCGACCGAACTTGCAAGTTCGGTCGCAAGTTCGGTCTGCCCCAGACCTTTGTTTTCCTTTTCACATTCAACTCCAAACTTCACCCCATACAACCTAGTACCCCCTAACCTCATTTGGGCACTCCAAACACACCTTAAGACATCCTTAAACACTCATAAAACTCATTATTTAATTCCTTAAGCCTTTACTCATTTCTTCACAAAATTCCTAACACTTATAATGTTTTCTCCTAGTTTTTCAAGTGGTGTTTCATACCTATGATAACTACTATCCCAAAATGCTTTCTCCTTATTTTAACATCATCTCCCAAGCATCATCTCTCACAACTAACTCCTTATATCCATCTTGACAATTCTTTTCCAAGTTTACTCTTTCTCCTTATTACCAAAGTTTGCCTAAGTATTTACCTAAGTCCCAAGGTGGCTTTGGTACTTGCTAAAACCTCAAGATCATGCCTAAGTCCTTGTTACACTCTAGAGCACTTCCTAGTTCCTCACAATTCCTTTAAAACATCATGAACTCCTTATACATTTCCTAAATTTCGACATAAGTTCTCCTAGTATTTTGTTACACCTTAGCACATTGTTTTCATCATTAAACATCCTAGAACACTAAGAACACCAAGAACACTTTCTTACACAACTTCACCAAATTCACACTACATCACAATATAGTGCACAATTAAAATTGCATGGCACTTAGGCCCTTAAAATGCATGGCTCTTAGGCCCTTAAAGTGCTTAAATCATAAACACTGAATTTCCACAATATATTGCCTTTAACCTGCGATTACATACAACAAGACATATGTTATTTACTAGTCTCTTTGAGAACATTTACTAGGTCATTTACCATTTGCTCTTTAGGTAGTTTTAATAAGCATTTATAAGCTCATTTCTCCTAAGGCATTAAACAACATTAGGTTAGTAGATTTACCTCTTTTCAAAAACACTTCCTTCTTGTTTCCTTACAAAACCGTATGGTATTTTGATTCCTTGTAAAGCTCTAAACAATATACAAACACCATAATGAGTATTCAAGCTTTGAGCTTCATCTCATTGTAAACCCTAATTTTACATTGTTTCAAAAACATTAATGTAATTGTTTTACCTTGATCTTTGAAGAGAGTTTGAATATATAACAAGAGAGGACTCCTCCTAGTCCATGAAGAGTTGAAATGAAGCTAGAACAAAGTCACACAAAGAGCTATATCAATGTGTATTTTCGGTCAAGGTAAAAACATGGAGGAAACATGATTTTTCTTTGAGATTCCTTACCTAGAAGCAAGGGAGATCAACAATATGTCAAAGTATAAGCTCAAGCTCCTTCAATGGTGGAACACCTTGGCACCGAAATGGGGCTCTTGGAGTTTTGAGAAGATAGGAATGAAGAGCTTGATGAGAGGAAGAGATTGGTGGTCTTAGAATTTGATTTGGACAAGTGAGCTTGATTTAGCAAGAGGTCAAAGATGGAGTTTCTATGGTGGTAGTGGTATTACCGAGAGAGAACAGCAAGAAGGAAGGGAGAAGGAGATTGTGACCGTGGGAAATGAAGGAAGGAAAAGAGAGAATGAGATAGAATTTACTTTAAGAAGATATTTGTAGTAATAAAGTAAAAAGTAAGTTTAATTAGTTTTCTTTACACTTATTATATCAACTAGAGAGTGGTGAGTCACCACACTAGAAAACCGGCCCCCTATATATAATGAGGGTATTTTAGTCTTTGTTTGTCAATTTAATTACTTAATACAACATATGTTATAAACTAGCTTATAAAAATCACTATTCACCTAAACAAGGCACTTAGAAGTGAAATTTTTGATTTCCCATTAATATAGCCACCCAAATGTGATACTATATAGTACACATATATATTTAAGAGTAATGATGGACATTTAGCCATTCAAGACTCATTTACAAGACAATTTTTCAAAAATGTGCTTTAAGACTTCTTAAAGCACATTTTGTGTTTTAACTTGTTTTCAAGCTTGGTTTTCTTTGGTAATTGGTTTAATAAGTTCATTAGTATATAGATGAGGTCTTGGTAAGTTCATTAGGTCTTCACCAAGTTTATCCCAAGCTTAGAGCACATTTTGGCTCTTATTGACTTTAAAGTACATTTTGTGTTTTCTTTAGTTTAAATTTGTTTACCAAGGTTTCTAAGACTCTTTTTAGTCTTATTACACCCTATTTAGGTGTTTAAACAACATAACTAGGTTTGGGGTATTTCAATCTACCCCCCTTAAAAGAACTTTGTCCCCAAAGTTCATACTTCCACATGACCTAAACATTAGAACATGAGAACACATATCAACAACACTTCTATATCACATTAACAACATCTTACATCATATCGGACACATGGTCCAAACAACAAAACATCACAACATCGTTCAGACTCAGTGGTCTGTAACATAACATAGACAATGTATACATATACATGTCGCACACAACCATAACCGAAACGGCTCGACCCCCCTTAAATAGGGGTACGCCCCGTACCCTATACATACAAACACTAAGAAGTAAACAACGACGGGTACTTCGCCTTCATCTTATCTTCCAGCTCCCAAGTGGCCTCCTCAACGTCCTGGTTAGACCAGAGAACCTTCACCAGTCTCACGGACTTATGGCGAGTGTCTCGAGTCTTAGTGTCCAGAATCCGTACCGGAGTCTCCACTGATCGCATGGTCGGCTCTAAAGTTAGCCTTTCAGGCTGAAGCACATGAGACGGATGAGACATATACTTCTTCAACTGGGACACATGAAATACATCATGTACCTTGCCCAGCTCGGCGGGTAAGTCAAGTCTATAAGCTACCGGGCCGATCCGCTCCGTCACAACATAAGGCCCCACATATTTTGGGCTCAACTTGCCCTTCTGGCCAAAACGAACACTCCCTTCATGGGGGATACTCTCAAAAATACCTGATCGCCCACGGCGAACTCCAGGTCACGTCGGCGCACATCTGCGTACGACTTCTGTGTATCCTGAGCTGCTTTCATATTAGCCCTGATCTGGCGAACTTCTGCCTGAACTTGCTCAAGATACTCTGGTCCTATAATGACCGTCTCACTCGACTCATCCCAGCATAATGGCGTGCGGCATGGTCTACCGTACAATGCCTGGAAGGGAGACATCTTGATCGATGCATGATAACTGTTGTTGTAACTGAACTCGATCAGATGTAACTTATCAATCCAGCTGGTCTGAAAGTCAAGTGCACATGCACGTAGCATATCCTCAAGTGTCTGAATAGTGCGCTCACTCTGACCATCGGTCTGTGGGTGAAACGCTGTGCTCAACTTAAGTTCAGTACCCAATGCCTCTCGTGTAGACTTCCAATATCTGGATAGGAATCTGGTATCTCTGTCAGATACAATCGTCTTTGGTACACCATGATGTCTTACAATTTCTTTGTCAAAGAGCTCTGCAAGCTTAGCCACTTTCCAGGTGTCCTTCATCGGTATGAATCGAGCCACCTTGGTCAGTCGGTCTACCACAACCCAAATCATATTCAGACCCCCCCTTGTAGGCGGAAGCCCTACCACGAAGTCCATAGATATGTCATGGAACTTCCATTCCGGCACTGGCATTGGCTGCACCATACCACCAGGCCGTCGGTGCTCAAACTTGACCTTCTGACAAGTGAGACACCTCAACACATAGTCATTCACATCCTTTTTCATTCCAGCCCACCAGAAATATCTTTTCATACCTTTATACATCTTTGAAGCTCCGGGTGAATCGAAGTAGTAGAACAATGGGATTCACTCAATATGCGCTCCTTCAACTCAGCGCTACTCCTGGGTATACACAACCGGCCATTAAGCCTAATCAGGTCATCATCGTGGAGTCTGAAGTCGTACTTCTGACCCTCGAATGTGCCATCAATAAGCTTCTGCCTAATCTCCATCATGTACTGATCCGTCATCTGAGCACTCCACACCTCTTCAACCAAGCCAGTATGAGAGACTAGCGAATGGAGAGAGTGCTCGGCGACTCAATGCGTCAGCTACCACATTTGCCTTACCCTCCTTGTACTGTAAATTGATGTCATAATCATTCAGAAATTCAACCCACCTTCTTTGTCTCATGTTCAACTCCTTCTGAGTGAACAAGTACTTTAAACTCTTGTGGTCAGAATAAATCATCACACTTACCCCATACAAGTGATGTCGCCATATCTTCAGTGCGAAGACAATGGCCCCCAATTCTAAGTCGTGGGTAGGGTAGTTCTCCTCATGCTTCTTCAGCTGTCGGGAGGCGTAAGCTACGACCTTCCCGTGCTGCATCAATACACAACCCATACCCCTGCCTGATGCGTTGCAATAGACCTCAAAACCATCTGGACCGTCTGGTAATGTCAGAATCGGTGTAGATGTCAGAGCATCCTTGAGACTCGCGAAAGAACTCTCACAGTCGACTGTCCACACGAATGGTGCATCCTTTTTCATCAAGGAAGTCATCGGCTTCGAGACACTGGAGAAGTTCTTCACAAATCTCCTATAGTAACCTGCCAGACCGAGGAAGCTCCTGATGTCGGTAACTGTCTTCGGCCTAGGCCAGGTGCGCACTACATCTATCTTTGCCGGATCAACAGCGATCCCGGCCTCAGAAATCATATGTCCAAGGAAAGATACTTGGTTCAACCAAAATTCACACTTAGAAAATTTAGCATACAGCTGATTCTTTCTCAATGTTTGCAATACATCTCTCAGGTGGCTTTCATGCTCACCTCTCGATTTCGAATACACAAGTATGTCATCAATGAAGACTACCACTGATTTGTCCAACTGATCTTGGAACAAACGGTTCATTAAGTCCATGAACTTTGCTGGTGCATTTGACAAGCCAAACGGCATAACTGTGAACTCATAATGCCCATACCTAGTTCTGAAAGCTGTCTTTTCGATATCACTGTCACGGATGGCAATCTGGTGGTATCCGGAACGTAGGTCTATCTTGGAGAATACTGATGCTCCCCTCAGCTGATCAAATAGATCGTCGATGCGTGGTAAGGGGTAACGGTTCTTCACCGTAACAGCATTCAGCTCCCGATAATCAATACACAGGCGGAGGCTACCGTCCTTCTTCTTCACGAAGAGGACCGGCGCTCCCCAAGGTGAAACACTGGGGCGGATAAAGCCCTTGTCGAGTAGGTCTCTCAGCTGCTCCTTGAGCTCTGTCATCTCTGCTGGAGCCATACGATAAGGTGCTTTCGCAATGGGTCCGGTGCCCGGAACTAGATCAATCTCAAACTCAACCTCTCGTGCTGGCGGCATGCCCGGCAGTTCCTTAGGAAATACATCAGGAAACTCCGACACTACCGGCACATCTGGGCTAAACTCAGGGTCTCTCTCTATGTCCTGGACATAGCAGAGGTATACATCACTCCCTCGTCGTAACTCGTGATACATAGCCATGGCGGTGATGATCTGAGTCGAAGGCTCCCTGGGCCTCTGGCGGTAAGATATGGTAACCCCAGATGGACTCCGAAGAAGCAGTCGATGCTCGGCACACAGGATTCTGCCCTTGTACGCTCAAACCAGTTCATCCCGACCAATCACATCAAGCCTAGTCCGTTCGAAACTAACTCTATCAGTCAATCGGAAAACTCTTCACCCCTGATTCGAACAATAGCACCTCGGTAGTAGCGGGTACATCTGATCCGCTTTCGACGGAAGAGTAACCACGAAGTCTGGCATCTCTTCACCGTCTAACCCCAGCCTCTTCGCAATGATAGCGAAATGAATGTGTGTGAGGCTCCAGAGTCGAACAAGATCGATGCATCACGCCATTCACTGGAAAGGTACGGTGAGGATTGTGCCGCTCTTGCCGGCTTTGCCTTATTGCAGACACTCAGTATACCTCCGTTCCGAGTGCACAGCCTAATTCATTGGCAAACTAATAAGTAGGGGTAACAACACGATTTATATGCTTCAAACAACTCCACTTTATTCATTAACGCACTTTTTTACAACATTCATTGGCTTTATACTGTCGCCATGATTCACACTTACAACGTCCTTAATACACACTGGTCTATCACATAATTATACAAGGCTTAAAACTGTCTGAAGGTCAAATTTAAACGTCCGGGTTTCATGTGTGTGGCATTGATCACTGCCGACGGTGCGGTATTCAGTTTGATCTTTCTGATGCCATGGTTATAGCATCCTTGATTGCCCACCCATGATTAATACATCTCCCGATTTCAACAGTAACTTCTTTGCGAGGTCAGCACGCTTCTGCTCGCCATACACAAACACTGCGGTATCACCAATGGACAAGACACCACGGGTACTCCCTTACTTAGAGACTCGGGTGACTCGTCCTTGTCTTGGTGTATACCTAACCGTCCACCTTTCTGGTAGAAGTTCACAACACATAGATCTGCTTTCACATTTGGAATTGAATCCGTTTCAACTTGTTGAGCAATTCCCACGGCGTGATTAACGACCGCATGGAACTCCTCTGGTATACTGGTACTGTTGCTCCATCTTCAGCTCGCACTTCTTGATATGACTTGGTGTAAGGGTTCCAGTCCTTACCCATGCACATCATCTTCAATTGCATTCTTGATCCGTTCGGGTATTCGGGTGTGTAGAACCCTCCTGGTTTGCTCCAAGTTCGTCGCATCGTCTGATGATATGGATTTGCGCTTCCGGTGTCAGGTATCCATTTAAGAGTATCATACCTGGCTGGATAACCTGACATTGCTCCAATGGAAAGTCGGTGATGTTGATGGTGGTTTCTTCAGGGTTTGGTGGTGGGGTGGATTGGAAACATATATTGAAAGTTCCTTTAAGTTTAGAGTACTCTAATTAGGTAAATCTCACACTATACTTTATTTATTTACTCACATGGTTGTTTATTTAAACTCACTCACACACATGCATGTAATGCGGTATGCAGACATATTACATTCGACAGTTTAGGCGGTACCTGGTCTAGAAGAGGGCCCTGGCGCCTCAGACCGGTCCACCACATTCAGGGTGGCCTTGTTGGACCCCGACCCCTTCCCCTTCTGGGACTCCGTGTACCTCTGATCTGGGGTTGGCTGGTTTGCCGTCTTCTGGCCATCGGTGGTCGTAGTGGCCTTACCCTTCCATGGCCCCTTGGGCCTGTAGTTCCTACTGTTTGGGTTCTGCCAGCATTCATGATCGCGGTGACCCATCTTCTTACAGTATCGGCACTAAACATCGTTACCCTTGCAGTCCTTGCCGGGGTGGTCTCCGTTGCACCACTTGCAGTAATAGTGGCGCTCCGGTCCAGAGCCCGTGCTAGCTGCTATCACAATACACAATCAATACTTGTTCCACAACTTATCAACATATACTCTAACTTATCACACAGAATTAGACAATTACCCTTAGGTGGGTAAGAACGTAGAGGGCTTGGCCGTATACGCATAGGTGAGCTGCAGAGGCCCTCAGCAGTGGTGGTCTGGGTCTGGCCCTTGCCACCCTGTTGCTGTCCTTTCTGGGACTGGGGGTATGATTTCTTCTTCTTCCCTCCCCACTGCCCTTGCGTGCCTTGGCCCTCGTTCTGAGCCTTGCGCTTGAGCGCACTCTCCTCGTCCCTCAGACGGACGGTGATCTCCACGATAGCAGCGGCATGATAGCACTCCTATATTTAGGGTGTCAGTTATGCCCCGCCAAATAAACTCACAACACATTAACACATCGTACACACTTATTCACATTACACTGTAGTCCCTTACCTGCAAAGTGGTATATCCAGTAGGCCCCATGCCGTAGCATAGGCGATAGTTCAGTCCGTTGTAGAAACGGTTCACAAGAATCCGGTTGAGTAACCCAGATCCGGTAGCAGGTGGATAAGTCCGATGAAGGCTGAGTAGTACTCATACCGTCATCTTATCCCCTTGTCTCAGATTGTCCAACTCCAGGCGCTTGGCCTCTTGCACATGTATTGGGTAGTATTTGGCTCGCAGCAGAGCCGTGTACTCCCTCCACTGAAAAGTCGGGTCAGCAACTCTGCCCTCTCGCACAAGCTTCCACCAGTTTTGTGCCGAGCCCTTCAAGTAGTAAGCAGCAAGTCGTACCTTGACCTGCTCAGGTGGTGCTAGGGTTCGAAGGCGGTCTCCATTTTGGAGATGTACGCCTCGAGCTTACGGGGATCGGTCTCCCACTGAATGAGGGCGGCCTCAGATCAGCCAACGCCTTGACCCAATTGGTCTCTCGTGGCGGTGGTGGTGGTGGCTGAACTCCGGGCTGTTGCCCTGCTGTATAGCAGCAACCAAGTCGGGTACCAACTGGGCTACGGCGGCTGCAACTGCCTCAGCCATGGTCTGTGCCGTAGTATCATCGCCCTGGTCACCCATACCTCCAGTACCGCGCCCGCGGCCTCTACCTCATGGTCTACCTGCCATCTGAATTCATATGAAAATCTCATTAGCATTATGCTTGCACACTTATCGGCCACGATTGTACGCTTCCCGATAATAAGGTATCTCCACACTTAGTTAGTGGTCAACTTTCCAATCTGTTCACTTAGGTGAATACCCCTAATCTTTAAAATATAATTAAATGATCTACTAATGATCTAAGATTATTATTAAACATCTAAATATTATTGGGGAACAATCTAAAAGATCTCAACAAGGCAAAAAACGCCCTTAAGATCGGTAAAGCCAAAAATGTGCTTTAAGACACCATGAAGGTTGTATGACCCCAAGTAGGATCCAAAGTGGATTCCTAAGTATTATAATGAAGCAAGGAACACGATATAAAACCATTCTCAAAGAGAACTAAGCTCAGGAACACCCTGTGACACAAAAATGTGCGCTAAAAACTCCTTAAAGCACGTTTTGTGAGATTGCCTTTTAATTGATTTTAATGGGCTTAAAAATTATATTATCCTCAAATATGATATTTAATCATATTATATCATATTAGGAATTTAATTCCAGAAATTTACGAATTTTTACAAATTTAATATTAAAATATTAATAAAACCCTAAAGTGGGGCCCGCATGAGTCAACATTGACCAAGCTTGGTCAATGGTCAATTAATTGACTCATTTGGACCAAGGAGGCCGGCTGCAATAAGGGAGGAGAGACAGCATGCAATTATTTGGAGACAAATGCTACCTAATATGTTTACTTTTACAAAATAATGTTACCTTTTTACATTAATTCAAACCTTATCAATCATTCCCACCTTCCTCCTCCTTCCTTGTCCGATTCCTCCCTATCCAACCGAGCTCCATCCTTCCTCTCAAGCTCTCAAAGCTTGTTCTTGGCCATGGAAGGCAAGTCTAGCTCCTAAGCTCCTAATGTAAGTGTTTTAATGTCATTTTTAGCTCTTTTTCTTCATCTTTTCACCACCACACCTAAATTCGTGGCTCATCTATTCCTATGGCTTATTCTCAGTGTTCTAAGGTTAGAAAAAGAGCTAAACTCGGTTGAGACAGTAGTAGAGGGACCAAGGTTGTCCAAATCTACATTTTAAGGTAAAAATGTGCTTTAAGCTCATAACTTTTGATTCCCTTCGAGTTTGGCTGTGAAATTTTGGTCATAGACTCATCTTCATCTCCTTTCATGTGGGATCTGTTGGTTAGCCATTTGGAGCAAGGGTGACCGAGATCCAAGAGAATACTCTCTTTTAAGGCATTTTTCCAAGGTAAAACCTAATAACAAGGTAGGATTTCGAGATCTAACTATTTCCTATGTTAATATGGTAGATCTAACACCTTGTGGTGTGTTTGGTTCAGGTCGAAAATACCTAGAACTTCCCTTGCATTTTTAAGGTGATTTTTGCCTTAAATCTTACATTAATTATTCCTTATGGTTAAGCTCATGCTTGGAGTGTAACCATATCTTATTTTGTGTGTATTAAACATGTCTAAATCAAGTGGTGAATTTTCCTACAAGTGACCGAGCCTATACAAGGATAAATCAAGGTATAAACACCTTAAACTTATGATTTTTGCAATCTTTAAGTATATATATATATATGGCCGAGAGTGAACATACACATATAGGTCATATTGACCTAAAAATGTAAAAAAAATGGCTAAGATAAATTAAGCTAGTCATTTAAGAGATTTAATTAACATAATGGTCAAATTATGACATTATGTGGAAAAATAATTAAACCATGGAGAGGCCGAATATATATGCTATATTTTGAGACATTTATTGTGTATTTATTTTGCAAGATCAAGGTTGTAATAAGGCCATGTCATTAGGCCATTTTAATTTAAGTTTATAAGCTTATTTAGTTTTATTTATGCTTATAATTAAAGTTGGGGCCAATTCGTAATTATTAAGGAATTAGAAAAGCCGTGGGTAATTTAGAGCAATTTAGGGTTTTTAAATGAATTAATAAAAAATTATAACACTTTATAAAGTTTTGGGTCAAAATTGTAAAAATAGAAAAGTATATGTCATTATTTGTAATTACCGAAAAATTGGTTCCCATTTGGTGTTAGGAGTCAAAGTTGACTATATAGGAGACTTTGACCAAGTTTGGAAAATTTAAGAAATTAAAATACTATCTTATAATAAGATACTTATTAAATTGTAAAAGATTTATAAGGTTTGGGGTGGTAATGTAATTACCGAGAATTAAGGGTACTAAATGGAGTTTAGTTAAGTCCTTAAGTTATTAGAAATTTTTAGAAGTTTATTTGGTTAAGTTTGGAGTTCATATGAGTTATATAAGTATAATATATGGTATTTTATGACATTGTTACAAATAGGTAACAAATATATATATACCGAGATTTAGAGGAAAATAAGGTTAAGAATAATGTTTATAACCTTTTGGTATAGTTTGGTAATTTTTGGAATGGTATATAAGGTTTTATAAAGATATATGTATATATATAGTTTTAATGGGATTAGAAAACTATGTACTATAAATTGGAATTGAATTGTGAGTTTATAAAAGTTTAGTGGTTATAAGTGAAAGCCGAAAATACTAAGGGCTGTTTGGTATTTAAAAACAAAATATAACTATAGGTTATAATTGTTTTAATGATTTAAATGTCATAAGATATGTTATATAACTATAAGATGACATTATATTAATTAAGAGGTGGATTTTATAAATACTTAAGAACATAGGCGCTGTTCGAAAATATTAACATTTTTAAATGGAATTTATAATATGGTTTTAATGTTATAAGAGTTATAACATTTATAATATAAGAGATATTCATTAAAAAGAATGAATATAGATTATAAGACTTACCATATAATAAATAGTTCCATAATACACACATATAAATAAATATGTGTAATGGTGTAGAAAATGTGATATGGTTCAATAATTATAAATTATCATAATTAAAATGATAATAGTTAAGGAGAAAAGAATTATAAACAGTAGTTATGGAAATTCTAAAGTTAAGAGTATTCATGGGATAATAAGGATCCTAAATATTAAGAGTATAGTTTACAGATGAATTATACCACATGAAATATAAAAAAAAGAGACAAACCTTAGAAAAATAAATACTAAGGTAAGATGCATAGTGCATGACAAAGGATTACACATACAATAATGAAACAAACTGTATGATGTATAAACAAACATTAAGTTACATGCGATAACAAGTTTAACAACAACTATACTAACATACAAACAAGACTACGCATGTAATATAACACCTTTTCCCAATCTCGAGTTAAACCTAAAACCCGACAACATTGATAGTTAATAACGGGGGGTTAAACGGGAGGTGTTAGTGACGGTACGGGGTACCGTAGAATAGAATATGTTGTTATACGGTAAGCTAATCAGTAGCATTATGTATTGTTTAGATTGTTAGAGACTACACAAGGGGCATAGGATCTTGCTGATTCATACTCCACCGTAATACATCGGGGTGAACGGTATGTTGTTATGTGTCTCTGATTGCCTCTGAGGGCTTCCTCAGTTCAGACTTCTGTGTGATCTGTGATAAGATTGTTTGTCTGAATGTGATATTAATATGCATGAATTGTGTATTTATAGCTGCTCATTATTTACTGTTGTTGAGTTAACAGTATTGGTTCGTATATAAGAACCTATATAAAAACGAACTAGCGGCTATGGTGCTATCTTATACGAAAAATAAGGAACGTCAGAAAAACGTTGTAGCACTAGGATAATAATATATATATATTATCCAAGACTTTCATACGGAGCATTGGCCTTTCTATCGCCGCTCTCGTATCTAACACTGGATCCCGAGTTTACAGACTCCGGATTGGACTAATGATCTTGGTCTGCTGTGTTAGAAAATTTGGTAATGCGATGCGATGGTATAATTAAGTAATAATAATGAATGGAAGTAAAGCCAAGAGGATGTGGCTCTTGTGCGCGCGTTGTGATCACAAAAACGATACCAGGATGTCCGCGTACGGGTCCGCAAGTATCAAGAAAATTTCCCGTGAGCTAGAATGGCTCGTTGGTCGGAGACTCTACCGTTGGAGTGGCTACTGCCGTGGGTGACCCGCCATAATATATGGGTAACTAGAGACATGTCGTTTTAATGAGACAATGTCACTAGGTATAACTGAACAATAATACATTTGAGAATTATACAGTGGCGAACAATATTGGCTTCTACACCATGGACGAGAATTAATACTTATTGTTACTCTCGTTGTTTCGCTTATTGTTCATTGGTTATACTTGTGGTATATTATGTGTGTTGATGGTTGTGTTGTTGTATGGATTACTGTTGTTTATTTTACAGTTTATATATTAAAATGGTATTGCATGTAATGAACCTCATGCTCTCGACCAAATAATTGAGGGGTCTTTGGGGGCATGACGGGGCATGTGATGACATACTCAGCAGGGGCTGATTCCATACCACAAACCATCTTTATTTCAGGTGATTAGCTGGTGGGTCGCAGCGAGACGTGACCATTGTGATATTACAGTTGGTTTAGACTTGGTACGGTGTGATACTCAGGTTGTTTTGGACTCGGGTTGTTTAACCGAGGTGTATTTGGTTTAGATGCTCACGGTCTGTAATAATTGTCGATGTTAGATTTGTTTTAAGTTGTTTAAGTTCTACTATCTATCTCTTGTGGTCACTGCGGGAATACGTTTCGCAAGTTGATTATCAGGTAAATCGTTATCACCCGTATGGGCGAGTGATAACAGTGACACCAGTAGGGCGATAGTTTATTATTTACCGCTGCGAGATATTATTGTGCGCGACTTCTATAGGATTACTAGGAACTGGTTTAGTAGGGGTGTTACAAAAGTGGTATCAGAGCGGAGTACCGCTCTGATTACAAGAGATAGTAGTTTAAGTACCGTGAGCCTAGGTTATTCCACACCAATACCAAGTAGATAATTGTAAATGATTTGAGTTAGTTATGGTTGACAAGTACAGTACTTATACCAAGAGCTGACCTTGATTCTGAATTCTTCAGATGTCTTCTGGGAGGCGATCAGCAGGAGAGGAAGTGGTGGAAGAGGCGGCGGGCCTGGAGCAGGTCCTTCGGGGGGCCCCAGCCGCGGGCGTGGCTGAGACGGTAGCTGCCGTCTTCGCTCAGCTAGCCCAGATGGGAGGTATCCATATAGGGGCACCACCTGCACCACCGGTAATCCCACCCATACCTGCACCTAGAGAGCCGAATTGGCTGAAGAGCGTAGCTGACACGCGAGTACCTACCTACGATGGTGTTGCTGACCCCACTGTTCTCGAGAGATACATTGTTGAGCACGAGAAGGCGTTTGATGCCATACATGTGCCTGCTGAGCACCGAGTTGATATAGCAGCCTTTCACCTGAAGGACGCTGCCAGCACGTGGTGGAGGTCCGTGAAGGCGCATTATCTTGCTATAGAGGGTTTTGGGTGGACTGGTTTCGTGGAATTACTGAGAGAGAAAATACTATCCTGCTCATCTGAAGCAGAGGAAGAGGGAGGAGTTTGAGGCCCTGAGGCAGGGTAATATGACAGTAGATCAGTACTATGCCTTGTTTATTGGGCTCTTGGACTTCGTCCCAGGAGTTGTTTACTCTGATGCTGTGAAAGTAGAGAAGTTTAGAGGCGGGGTTGAGATATGCTATTAAGGCTGCTATGGGTGCTACCTTGTACCCTACGGTTCAGGTAAAATTAATTGACAGTTTGTACCTCGTAACTTAGTTGATTCATTACCAGTTCGGGGAACTCATTGATACATTGCAGGAGTGTTATGACGCCGCTTCTCGGACTGAGATGATGGTGAACAGCCGGGAGGACGGCCAGGGGCAGAAGCGTAAGGCCCCAGAGAAAGAGGCAGAGACTGAGGCTGGAGGCGGAGGCAGTAAGGGTTGGAAGTAAGAACCACCTTAAGTTATTTAACCCATTTAAATTACTTACTTACTGCCTGCTTTTATACCTGCTATTCCTGACACTTTGACGATCACAGGAAGAAGAAGTTCTCCTGGAGGGAGAAGAAGAAGGAGCAGGCCAGCCAAAAGGGTAAAGACAAGGTCCGTTGCTGACCGGGCCTACCTACGACGTGCAGCCTCTTAGATCTGTACCCCCTAAGGGTAAGCGATCTAACCTTGTGAATAAATTGAGTATTACACTACCATTACCATCCTTGTACTAACCTGAGTGCGACATGATAATAGGTTCTGCACCCCAGCGCCACTTTCACTGCAAGCGCTGTGGTAAAGACCACCGGGGGTGTCGACTGCACCGGGCAAGCGGTGGACTGCCACCACTGTGGGAAGAAGGGCCACAGGTCGTACGAGTGCTTCAATAATCCTGATAGCCGAGCGTACCGCCCACCGAAGGGGACTCAGGGCGCACCTACTGGAGGAGGTGGAGCCCGAGGTGGCCAGAGGGGGCCGGCGCCCCAAGCCCAAAGAGGGCAGCAGCAGCAGCAGCCGCAGCAGCAGAACCAGGGCCAGAGGAACCCGCCGGGCAACCGTATGCTGAATGCAGCGGGAGCTTCAGGCGCTGGCACTAGTACCCAGCGCGGTGAAGGTTAGCATTTGAAACCTTAACCATTGTATGAAGGCATGACTAAGTGTTAAACGTTTTACCTTGGCATGAATGGTGTTTAAGTTACCGTTTTAGATAAACAACTTACCTAGGGAACCTTTTACCTCTTAGGAGACTTCGATATCTGCTATCCCACACTTACAAGACAGAGATCACCTAGACCCGTGGAAGAAAGACGGGAGTACCCTAGTGAGTTGTGTCATGTAGTCAGACCGGGCATGATACTTCTCAGAGAGTTCCTAACCCTAGATGAACAAATCACCATAGTAAATGAGTGTAGAGCTTTGGGTAAGGGCATAGGAGGTTTTTATACCCCTGTATTACTAGTGGTTCTAGATGAATGAAACTGCACATGATGTGCTTAGGAAAAGATTGATCCACAAGCTAGGGTTTATCGAGAGGTGAGGGTAGTAGGTGACATATCTATACCTAGGATACCTGAGAGTTTCCTTACCTTGGTGAGAGACGCAATGAATATGCTCAAGACTGTGAGACTTATCCATTACCCGACATGACACCTGACGTTTGCATCATCAATTACTATGAACAGGGAGGGAAGCTTGGAATGCACCAGGACCGTGATGAGACGACCGAGTCCATCACCAGAGGAATACCAGTTGTATCATTTTCCATCGGCGATGATGCTGAGTTTATTTATGGAGACCAGAAGAGGATGGATCTAGCAAGCAAGATCATCCTCAAGTCTGGGGATGTGTTGATATTTGGTGGAGAGTCGAGGCTTGTATATCATGGTATTAAGAGCATTAAGCTCAATACCGCACCACCAGCTCTAGTGAATGATACCCACATCCGACCTGGCCGTTTAAATTTAACTTTTCGACAGTATTGATGTAATAGCAGTAGTTAAGTGTGTAACCTTGTAAAATACAGTTGGATGAATGAAATAAGAGTTTCCTACTTTCAAGTGTTTGTGTTCAGTTTTGTTGATACCGATAATTCATAACTTCAGGCTATAGTAAGGGAAAGGAGGGTACCATCTGCATCTTAGACATGGCGCAAGCCAAGGAGTCTGGTAATGTCATCACAGGTATGACAATTACGAACAACAGTAAATTAGTGATTTATTGGGACGATGCTATAATACGAGAGATATCTCAGGTACCTTTCCTATTGATGGTGTTAGTGCTTCCGTATTGTTCGATTCAGGGGCTTCGCATTCTTTTATTTCCTCGACGTTTGCTAAGAAGCTGGGGGCCACCCCCGAACCTTTCAGACTTTTCAGTCACCCTTCCTTCGAAGGAGAAAGTAGGTTGCACTAGACAGTATACAGGGTTAGAGATCAGCATTATGACTGAGACCTTCCCATTGACCTGATCGAGTTCAGAAACTTGGGTTTTGACATCATAGTGGGCATGGATTGGCTACAGAAACATAGGGGCCGCCTTCATTGTGCAGAGCATCGACTATTGCTGAAGGGGCCGAGCGGCAGGACAGTGTCATACCGCAGTGTGAGGAGAGAGCCGACTGTCAAGATCGTGTCAGCATTGTCCCTAATGAAGGATGTTAGGAAGGGCCGACAAGCCTTCCTCTGTTATGTACAGGACACGAGACAGAGCGACGTGACGGACGTAGACATTCCAGTCGTGGTAGATTTTCCCGACCTATTTCCTGATGAGCTGCCAGGCATGCCACCTGTGCGCGAGGTTGAGTTCGTCGTCGATTTGTTGCCAGGTACGGGCCCCATTGCTAAGGCACCCTACCGTATGGCACCGGCTGAGCTGATGAGGGAGCTGAAGTTACAACTGGAGGACCTCCTCGACAAGGGATTCATTCGACCTAGTGTTTCTCCTTGGGGTGCTCCAGTGCTGTTCGTCAAGAAGAAGGACGGCAGTATGCGACTCTGCATCGACTACCGCGAGCTGAATGCGGTTACAGTCAAGAACAGATACCCATTACCACGGATAGATGATTTATTTGATCAGCTGAGAGGGGCCAGTGTATTCTCGAAGATAGATCTCAGATCTGGCTACCATCAGATTAGGATTGCAGAGGGTGACATTGAGAAGACAGCTTTCCGGACACGATATGGACACTACGAGTTCACGTTATGCCATTCGGACTGACGAATGCGCCAGCCATATTCATGGACTTGATGAACCGACTTTTTAGAGAGTATCTTGATAGTTCAGTTGTAGTCTTCATCGACGATATTCTAATCTATTCAAAGACAAGGAAGACCATGAGTTACATTTGAGACAGGTGTTGAATATTATGAGAGCGAACCAGCTGTATGCCAAACTTTCTAAGTGTGAGTTTGGTTGGACAGCGTGTCATTTCTAGGACACATTATATCAGCTAGCGGCATATCTGTAGATCCTGCAAAGATTGAGGCAGTAAAGAGTTGGCCAAGGCCGAAGACAGTCACAGACGTCCGTAGCTTTCTGGGTTTGGCAGGGTATTATCGAAGATTTGTGAAGGACTTCTCCAAGGAAGCCAAACCGATGACTAATCTAATGAAGAAGGAATCCCAGTTCTTATGGTCTGCAGAGTGTGAGCAGCCAGTCTTTCAGACACTGAAGGATCTCCTGACATCAGCGCCCGTTCTTACTATCCCTGAGGGCACTGATGGGTTCGAGGTATATTGTGATGCCTCTGGAACCGGTCTAGGCTGTGTGCTTATGCAGCACGGGAAGGTAGTTGCTTACGCATCCCGACAATTGAAGAAGCATGAGGTAAATTACCCCACACATGACCTTGAGTTAGGCGCAGTAGTCTTCGCTTTGAAGATCTGGCGACATTTGTATGTATGTGTGACAGACATCTATCTACTCTGATCACAACAGAGTCTACAGCATCTCTTCTCTCAGAAGGAGCTGAACATGCGACAGAGAAGATGGGTCGAGTTCTTGAAGGACTACGATATAGACCTGAGGTACAAAGAGGGCAAGGCGAATGTGGTAGCTGATGCCCTGAGCCGCAGAGCTCATTCATTGTTCACTTTACTAGCAAACAGCAGTATGATTGATGAGATACGAGCTGCACAGGAGAGTGATCACTATATGCAGAGTATCAGGCAGAAAATGGTAGATGGTTGTTTTGAGAGGCTGAAATATGACTTCAAACTGTGCGATGATGGCATGATCCGACTGAATGGCCGTTTGTGTATTCCGGAGTCGTCTCCTGATCTGAAGGAGAAGATACTCCAGGAGGCTCATTGCTCGTCCTTATCTGTCCACCCTGGTTCGTCGAAGATGTATAAGGATTTGAAGGTTCATTTATGGTGGTGGAGCGGGATGAAGAAGGATGTAGCTGAGTACGTGGCTAGATGCTTGACCTGTCAGAAGGTTAAATTTGAGCATAGGAGACCCGGAGGTTTAGTGCAGTCTATGCCTATTCCTTGTTGGAAGTTCGAGGACATCTCGATGGATTTCGTTGTCGGTCCCCACCGGCTAAGGGAGGACTGAACACGATTTGGGTCATTGTGGACCGTCTGACAAAGGTGGCAAAATTTGTTGCTATGAAGGATACCTGGAACGTCCCGAAGTTAGCGGACTTGTTCCAGAAGAGGTGATCCGGCACCATGGTGTGCCAAAGACTATTGTTTCTGATAGGGACCCTCGATTTTTGTCCAGATTCTGGGGACAGGTTCAGGAAGCCTTGGGTACAAAGTTGAAGCTTAGTACGGCGTTCCATCCACAGACTGACGGTCAGAGTGAGAGAACCATCCAGACACTGGAGGACATGCTGAGAGCATGTGCCTTAGATTTTCAGGGGAGTTGGTTAGAGCGACTACATCTGATAGAGTTCACTACAACAACAGCTACCACTCCTCGATACAGATGCCACCATTTCAGGCACTTTATGGTAGACCATGTAGGACTCCTTTATGCTGGGATGAGGCCAGCGAGACTACGCTTCTAGGACCTGAGTACCTAGAGCGGATTAAGGAGGATGTCCTACAGATCAGGAAGAACATGAGGGCAGCTCAGGACCGGCAAAAAGCAATGCAGACACCAAGAGGAGGGACATCGAGTTCACTACCGACGACATGGTATTCCTCAGAGTGTCACCCATGAAGGAATATTCCGGTTTAGGCAGAAGGGCAAGTTGAGCCCGAAGTATGTTGGACCTTATGCGATTAGGGAGCGAGTGGGCCCGTTAGCCTACAGACTGGATTTACCAGCAGAGCTCGGGAGGGTGCACGACGTCTTTCACGTTTCACAGTTGAAGAGGTATGTGCCACCACATCGCACGTTTTGCAGCCAGAGACTTTAGAGTTGAACCCCGCTCTACGATATGAGGAAGTACCACTCCGCATTCTCGATACGAAGACGAGACAGACTAGGAACAAGACCGTTAGCATGGTCAAGGTTCTCTGGTCGAACCATGAGGTGGAGGAGGCCACATGGGAGTTAGAGGACTCCATGAGAGCGAAGTACCCAGCACTCTTCGAGTAGTAGCTGTGTTACTTGTACGGGTTCGTGGTCAAACCCTTTTTAAGGGGGGTAGACACCACTTGGCTTGCGCACTGTTGTGCATTAGGTCTTGTTTTGTGTTACACTTTTGTTGGTATGCTGCGTCATACATGTGGTTTGGATGATTGTATGTGTATGATACATTTTATGTATGTATGTGCCTTAGTGCACCTGGTTGAATATATAGTACCGCTGAGTACTTTTGATGAGATGTGCACCTTGAAGTGCTGTGTTGTGAATGAGTACACCATGAGTTTAAATTATTTAATATATGTTGTATACATAGACTAGGTCTGAACCTAGTGGGAGTTACTCCCTAGCAATGGACTGTTTGGTTACTTAGTGGAACTTGATTCCTAGGTGAACTGTAGAGGATTAAGGACTTCGGGACGAAGCCTTTTTAAGGGGGTAGACTGAAATACCCTAATCTTTAAAATATAATTAAATGATCTACTAATGATCTAAGATTATTATTAAACATCTAAATATTATTGGGGAACAATCTAAAAGATCTCAACAAGGCAAAACACGCCTTAAGATCGGTAAAGCCAAAAATGTGCTTTAAGACACCATGAAGGTTGTATGACCCCAAGTAGGATCCAAAGTGGATTCCTAAGTATTATAATGAAGCAAGGAACACGATAAAACCATTCTCAAAGAGAACTAAGCTCAGGAACACCCTGTGACACAAAAATGTGCGCTAAAACTCCTTAAAGCACGTTTTTGTGAGATTGCCTTTTAAATTGATTTTTAATGGGCTTAAAAATTATATTATCCTAAATATGATATTTAATCATATTATATCATATTAGGAATTTAATTCCAGAAATTTACGAATTTTTACAAATTTAATATTAAAATATTAATAAAACCCTAAAGTGGGGCCCGCATGAGTCAACATTGACCAAGCTTGGTCAATGGTCAATTAATTGACTCATTTGGACCAAGGAGGCCGGCTGCAATAAGGGAGGAGACAGCATGCAATTATTTTGGAGACAAATGCTACCTAATATGTTTACTTTTACAAAATAATGTTACTTTTTACATTAATTCAAACCTTATCAATCATTCCCACCTTCCTCCTCCTTCCTTGTCCGATTCCTCCCTATCCAACCGAGCTCCATCCTTCCTCTCAAGCTCTCAAAGCTTGTTCTTGGCCATGGAAGGCAAGTCTAGCTCCTAAGCTCCTAATGTAAGTGTTTAATGTCATTTTTAGCTCTTTTTCTTCATCTTTTCACCACCAACACCTAAATTTCGTGGCTCATCTATTCCTATGGCTTATTCTCAGTGTTCTAAGGTTAGAAAAAGAGCTAAACTCGGTTGAGACCAGTAGAGGGACCAAGGTTGTCCAAATCTACATTTTAAGGTAAAAATGTGCTTTAAGCAACTCATAACTTTTGATTCCCTTCGAGTTTGGCTGTGAAATTTTGGTCATAGACTCATCTTCATCTCCTTTTCATGTGGGATCTGTTGGTTAGCCATTTGGAGCAAGGGTGACCGAGATCCAAGAGAAATACTCTCTTTTAAGGCATTTTCCAAGGTAAAACCTAATAACAAGGTAGGATTTCGAGATCTAACTATTTCCTATGTTAATATGGTAGATCTAACACCTTGTGGTGTGTTTGGTTCAGGTCGAAAATACCTAGAACTTCCCTTGCATTTTTAAGGTGATTTTTGCCTTAAATCTTACATTAATTATTCCTTATGGTTAAGCTCATGCTTGGAGTGTAACCATATCTTATTTTTGTGTATTAAACATGTCTAAATCAAGTGGTGAATTTTCCTACAAGTGACCGAGCCTATACAAGGATAAATCAAGGTATAAACACCTTAAACTTATGATTTTTGCAATCTTTAAGTATATATATATATATGGCCGAGAGTGAACATACACATATAGGTCATATTGACCTAAAAATGTAAAAAAAAGGCTAAGATAAATTAAGCTAGTCATTTAAGAGATTTAATTAACATAATGGTCAAATTATGACATTATGTGGAAAATAATTAAACCATGGAGAGGCCGAATATATATGCTATATTTGAGACATTTATTGTGTAATTTATTTTGCAAGATCAAGGTTGTAATAAGGCCATGTCATTAGGCCATTTTAATTTAAGTTTATAAGCTTATTTAGTTTTATTTATGCTTATAATTAAAGTTGGGGCCAATTCGTAATTATTAAGGAATTAGAAAAGCGTGGGTAATTTAGAGCAATTTAGGGTTTTTAAATGAATTTAATAAAAATTATAACACTTTATAAAGTTTTGGGTCAAAATTGTAAAAATAGAAAAGTATATGTCATTATTTGTAATTACCAAAAAATTGGTTCCCATTTGGTGTTAGGAGTCAAAGTTGACTATATAGGAGACTTTGACCAAGTTTGGAAAATTTAAGAAATTAAAATACTATCTTATAATAAGATACTTATTAAATTGTAAAAGATTATAAGGTTTGGGGTGGTAATGTAATTACCGAGAATTAAGGGTACTAAATGGAGTTTAGTTAAGTCCTTAAGTTATTAGAAATTTTTAGAAGTTTATTTGGTTAAGTTTGGAGTTCATATGAGTTATATAAGTATAATATATGGTATTTTATGACATTGTTACAAATAGGTAACAAATATATATATACCGAGATTTAGAGGAAAATAAAGGTTAAGAATAATGTTTATAACCTTTTGGTATAGTTTGGTAATTTTGGAATGGTATATAAGGTTTTATAAAGATATATGTATAATATATAGTTTTAATGGGATTAGAAAACTATGTACTATAAATTGGAATTGAATTGTGAGTTTATAAAAGTTTAGTGGTTATAAGTGAAAGCCGAAAATACTAAGGGCTGTTTGGTATTTAAAAACAAAATATAACTATAGGTTATAATTGTTTTAATGATTTAAATGTCATAAGATATGTTATATAACTATAAGATGACATTATATTAATTAAGAGGTGGATTTATAAATACTTAAGAACATAGGCGCTGTTCGAAAATATTAACATTTTTAAATGGAATTTATAATATGGTTTTAATGTTATAAGAGTTATAACATTTATAATATAAGAGATATTCATTAAAAAGAATGAATATAGATTATAAGACTTACCATATAATAAATAGTTCCATAATACACACATATAAATAAATATATGTAATGGTGTAGAAAATGTGATATGGTTCAATAATTATAAATTATCATAATTAAAATGATAATAGTTAAGGAGAAAAGAATTATAAACAGTAGTTATGGAAATTCTAAAGTTAAGAGTATTCATGGGATAATAAGGATCCTAAATATTAAGAGTATAGTTTACAGATGAATTATACCACATGAAATATAAAAAAAGAGACAAACCTTAGAAAAATAAATACTAAGGTAAGATGCATAGTGCATGACAAAGGATTACACATACAATAATGAAACAAACTGTATGATGTATAAACAAACATTAAGTTACATGCGATAACAAGTTTAACAACAACTATACTAACATACAAACAAGACTACGCATGTAATATAACACCTTTTCCCAATCTCGAGTTAAACCTAAAACCCGACAACATTGATAGTTAATAACGGGGGGTTAACCGGGAGGTGTTAGTGACGGTACGGGGTACCGTAGAATTATGTTGTTATACGGTAAGCTAATCAGTAGCATTATGTATTGTTTAGATTGTTAGAGACTACACAAGGGGCATAGGATCTTGCTGATTCATACTCCACCGTAATACATCGGGGTGAACGGTATGTTGTTATGTGTCTCTGATTGTCTCTGAGGGCTTCCTCAGTTCAGACTTCTGTGTGATCTGTGATAAGATTGTTTGTCTGAATGTGTAATTAATATGCATGAATTGTGTATTTATAGCTGCTCATTATTTACTGTTGTTGAGTTAACAGTATTGGTTCGTATATAAGAACCTATATATAAAACGAACTAGCGGCTATGGTGCTATCTTATACGAAAAATAAGGAACGTCAGACAAAACGTTGTAGCACTAGGATAATAATATATATATATTATCCAAGACTTTCATACGGAGCATGGGCCTTTCTATACGCCGCTCTCGTATCTAACACTGGATCCCGAGTTTACAGACTCCGGATTGGACTAATGATCTTGGTCTGCTGTGTTAGAAAATTTGGTAATGCGATGCGATGGTATAATTAAGTAATTAATGAATGGAAGTAAAGCCAAGAGGATGTGGCTCTTGGTGCGCGCTGTGATCACAAAAACGATACCAGGATGTCCGCGTACGGGTCCGCAAGTATCAAGAAAATTTCCCGTGAGCTAGAATGGCTCGTTGGTCGGAGACTCTACCGTTGGAGTGGCTACTGCCGTGGGTGACCCGCCATAATATATGGGTAACTAGAGACATGTCGTTTTAATGAGACAATGTCACTAGGTATAACTGAACAATAATACATTTGAGAATTATACAGTGGCGAACAATATTGGCTTCTACACCATGGACGAGAATTAATACTTATTGTTACTCTCGTTGTTTCGCTTATTGTTCATTGGTTATACTTGTGGTATATTATGGTGTTGATGGTTGTGTTGTTGTATGGATTACTGTTGTTTATTTTACAGTTTATATATTAAAGTGGTATTGCATGTAATGAACCTCATGCTCTCGACCAAATAATTGAGGGGTCTTTGGGGGCATGACGGGGCATGTGATGACATACTCAGAGGGGCTGATTCCATACCACAAACCATCTTTATTTCAGGTGATTAGCTGGTGGGTCGCAGCGAGACGTGACCATTGTGATATTACATTGGTTTAGACTTGGTACGGTGTGATAATCAGGTTGTTTTGGACTCGGGTTGTTTAACCGAGGTGTATTTGGTTTAGATGCTCACGGTCTGTAATAATTGTCGATGTTAGATTTGTTTTAAGTTGTTTAAGTTCTACTATCTATCTCTTGTGGTCACTGCGGGAATACGTTTCGCAAGTTGATTATCAGGTAAATCGTTATCACCCGTATGGGCGAGTGATAACAGTGACACCAGTAGGGCGATAGTTTATTTTACCGCTGCGAGATATTATTGTGCGCGACTTCTATAGGATTACTAGGAACTGGTTTACTAGGGGTGTTACATTAGGTATCTGTAGTTAGGTTTCCTAACTCGGTATATCCCTAAGCTCGGTATTCTAGTCATCAGAGCGATACTTCGCTCAGATACCACTTTTTGTAACACCCCTACTACGCACATAACATTACTTGGAATCGCAGCGGAAAATAAACGACTAAACAGTAACTAAACGATTGGTGCTACAACGCCGTCAACCACCCACGTGGTTAACAAGGCTGAATAAATACATGTGTATCGGTCTGATGATCAGACTCCCGAGCATAGAACTAATAACCATATATATACATCAACCAAAATACCGAGTGTTTACACAAATCCTTCACTGTATACCGTCACTGTAAACTGTCATAATCAAGTATATAATACGCCACGGGAGCACAGGCGCATCCCGGGCAAACATCCAAAAGTATTCCAAAAGTAAACTACACCCTAGGATCTAGAGCCACTCCGCTTCTTCGATCCTCATCCTGCATTAAAAGAAATATGGATCCCCCGAGGGGGTCAGCAACCCTTGGCTGGCATGGTTAACGCGCAGCCCATCGACTACCGGAATGCACGCAAACTATTTGTCATGATGACATGGTATTTATTTTAAAAACACAATTCATACACATATAACATAACATGGTTATTGTACACATCATAACACACAACACACACATACAATTCCTTTTAGGAAGAGAACCAACACAGTTAGTCCCCACTGAGAGCCTAGAGAATGTTGCCACGCTCATACTTAGCTCGTTACATAACTCGTTACCGTCCGGTTAGATTGAACGGTTAACTTAACACAAGGTGCTCGGATATAGTGATCCAAGCACACCGAAATAACACATAGTATGCCCCTGTGGCCCGACGTGAGTCAGTAAAATAGCCTTGGTTAAGCTAAAGGGAAGGTTAGAAACCAAATTGGAAACTTAACCATAACATACAGAGAGAATCGAACCGGTTATGACATCGACTCCCATACTCACATGCGTGGCCGGAACAGACCGGACTCCTCACTTCCCCCGTTAGCCCTTGTTAGTAGTCATCATTGAACTCAACAAATAATTCACAATAATAGGTCAAGTCTTGTTAGACACACACAAGGGAAGAGAGAGTCATACTTAACAACATAATAATATTTAACAACTGTAAACTCTTTACATGGTTTAATCTTACAAAGTCATAAACACACAGAAAAACAAAACAACACACAAGCCGGTGTAAAACGGTAGGCAACAGACTGCAAGAAAAACCATACCTTGGTCCTTGCCTCGACTGATTTCCACCTTGCGAGAATCCTAAACACATTAGTAACGTCGGTTAATTCTTTATTTACTTCAAACTTACTAAGTATTTAACATGATTGTATAACATGTTTTAGTGTCTATTCTACCCTAGGTTATCTTCATTATACACCCTAGGGTTAACTACATAAGTCACATTCTTTTCTGTTTTTTTTATAAATTTAGGTCCGACCGACCTTGCCGACCGAACTTGTCCAAGTTCGGTCGATTCCAGAACACTTTTCTGTCAAAATTTTCTACTCCGACCGAACTTACCAAGTCCGGTCCTATGTTCGGTCTTTTCCCGAGAGTTTCTCCCCTTTGTAAATTTAGCCCGACCGAACTTACCAAGTCCGGTCCCATGTTCGGTCGGTTCCAGTAACTCAATCCGTACACCAAATACAAGCCCGACCGACCTTGCAAGTCCGGTCCCCAAGGTCGGTCTTTTCCAGAAGCCAATTCTCGCAGGGTAAACTGGGCTCGACAAAACTTGCAAGTTCGGTCGCAAGTTCGGTCTGCCCAGACTTTGTTTTCCTTTTCACATTCAACTCCAAACTTCACCCCATACAACCTAGTACCCCCTAACCTCATTTGGGCACTCCAAACACACCTGAAGACATCCTTAAACACTCATAAAACTCATTATTTAATTCCTTAAGCCTTCACTCATTTCTTCACAAAATTCCTAACACTTATAATGTTTTCTCCTAGTTTTTCAAGTGGTGTTTCATACCTATGATAACTACTATCCCAAAATGCTTTCTCCTTATTTTAACATCATCTCCCAAGCATCATCTCTCACAACTAACTCCTTATATCCATCTTGACAATTCTTTTCCAAGTTTACTCTTTCTCCTTATTACCAAAGTTTGCCTAAGTATTTACCTAAGTCCCAAGGTGGCTTTGGTACTTGCTAAAACCTCAAGATCATGCCTAAGTCCTTGTTACACTCTAGAGCACTTCCTAGTTCCTCACAATTCCTTTAAAAATCATGAACTCCTTATACATTTCCTAAATTTCGACATAAGTTCTCCTAGTATTTTGTTACACCTTAGCACATTGTTTTCATCATTAAACATCCTAGAACACTAAGAACACCAAGAACACTTTCTTACACAACTTCACCAAATTCACACTACATCACAATATAGTGCACAATTAAAATTGCATGGCACTTAGGCCCTTAAAATGCATGGCTCTTAGGCCCTTAAAGTGCTTAAATCATAAACACTGAATTTCCACAATATATATGCCTTTAACCTGCGATTACATACAACAAGACATATGTTATTTTACTAGTCTCTTTTAGAACATTTACTAGGTCATTTACCATTTGCTCTTTAGGTAGTTTTAATAAGCATTATAAGCTCATTTCTCCTAAGGCATTAAACAACAATAGGTTAGTAGATTTACCTCTTTTCAAAAACACTTCCTTCTTGTTTCCTTACAAAACCGTATGGTATTTTGATTCCTTGTCAAGCTCTAAACAATATACAAACACCATAATGAGTATTCAAGCTTTGAGCTTCATCTCATTGTAAACCCTAATTATATTGTTTCAAAAACATTATGTAATTGTTTTACCTTGATCTTTGAAGAGAGTTTGAATATATAACAAGAGAGGACTCCTCCTAGTCCATGAAGAGTTGAAATGAAGCTAGAACAAAGTCACACAAAGAGCTATATCAATGTGTGTATTTCGGTCAAGGTAAAAAACATGGAGGAAACATGATTTTTCTTTGAGATCCTTACCTAGAAGCAAGGGAGATCAACAATATGTCAAAGTATAAGCTCAAGCTCCTTCAATGGTGGAACACCTTGGCACCGAAATGGGGCTCTTGGAGTTTGAGAAGATAGGAATGAAGAGCTTGATGAGAGGAAGAGATTGGTGGTCTTAGAATTTGAGTTGGACAAGTGAGCTTGATTTAGCAAGAGGTCAAAGATGGAGTTTCTATGGTGGTAGTGGTATTACCGAGAGAGAACAGCAAGAAGGAAGGGAGAGGAGATTGTGACCGTGGGAAATGAAGGAAGGAAAAGAGAGAATGAGATAGAATTTACTTTAAGAAGATATTTGTAGTAATAAAGTAAAAAGTAAGTTTAATTAGTTTTCTTTACTTACTTATTATATCAACTAGAGAGTGGTGAGTCACCACACTTAGAAAACTGCCCCCTATATTATAATGAGGGTATTTTAGTCTTTGTTTGTCAATTTAATTACTTAATACAACATATGTTATAAACTAGCTTATAAAAACACTATTCACCTAAACAAGGCACTTAGAAGTGAAATTTTTGATTTCCCATTAATATAGCCACCCAAAGTGATACTATATAGTACACATATATATTAAGAGTAATGATGGACATTTAGCCATTCAAGACTGTAACACCCCATCCAACATTAACACACTTACAATAATCTGCAGCGGAAAAACAACCTCATCACATTACTTAACTCGTTGGTGTTACACGCCGTTAGCCACCTACGTGGCTAACAAGGCTAATACATACACATTGTACCGGTCTGATGGGCTAAATTCCCGAGCGTCTACACATTACTATCCCTTTCCATTAACACAACAACAACATACACCTTCCAACTATACCGAGTATTTATAAACTGATGCCGACAACAATTTCGGTCTTACTACACCTACTGTATGCATACACTTAAATGATTACCCATGTACAACGACTACCCATCCTACTCTCGAACGGCTTCCAGCACTTCGTACCTGAAATAGGAAAAGAAGAGAAAGGGTGGCCCCCAAGGGGCTCAGCACCTTTGCTGGTATGGTAATCCCGCAGCCCACATGCTACCGGGCCACGCACAACTAATTGTCGTCTTAGCATGCGGTTGATTATTTTTAAATCATACATGCAACTGTAAACACACAACACATAATCATTTCGCCTCAACGGACTCAACAAACGGATAATATATCCTTACTTAATAAGTCACTCATGGTATTCATTATCCCTAGAGTGTTCCTCCTCTAATGGAGCTACTTCCTTAATAGACGACACTTACCCTTAAATCGGGTTATCCTTAAACGCCTCTTATCACAAACTGGGATTCATTTCCATGATCCACACACTCCACATTATACAACCTACAACATACACTACATACAACACTTAACAACACTTTGCACGTTTTCACGTGCACAACATAATACCGCAATAGATATTGCATCACAACAAAAATACATAACATAACGGGAGTGGTTCTCTTAGGAACCGACCCAAACATTGTTTATACACTGGTGAGCCTAGAGAATGTTGCCAGTCTCATGATAAGCTCGTTATACAATAACAACAACACTCATTACCGTCCTAATAGTTGGACGAGTAACTTAAGTTAAGGCGGTTCGGGTTTGGAGGCCCGAACACAACACAAAACACATTTCCCCCTAAACCGATCATAAGTCAGAATAGCTAAGCTTTGGAATAAGCTAATGGGAGATCATAACCCGTGAGGGAAACAACCATAACAAAGAGAAGGGTAAGGCTAAAAAGATACCCTCTCCCAAACAACGCGCAACCGGCCAAACCGGATTCCTCACTACTGTTAGTACATACTTACTTTAGATATTAGTTAGAACCCCACTATGGAGTCTATCACATCTACACATCATACAGAATTACAACTGGGTTAAACACACAAGGGAGATCCCTACATTCACAAACACATATCACACAATTAACACACGCATAGCCGTGGTTAGAACGTCCCATGGTTCGGGTCGTTTACTCCGAATACCGAACTCTCATGTGATCCTAGACTCAGATAACTAAGGTTAACACTTCCGAGGTTAAATGGTATCGGAGTTGTACACGCCACATAAATGAATTACTGTAAACTCATTACATGTTTAATCTTACAACGTGGCAAAACATACAGAAAAACACATTGGCATACAAGCCGGTGTAATCCGGTAGGACACAGGTTGCAAGAAAACCATACCTGTCACCGGAGTCCACTTTACCACGTCCACTTATGTTCCTCGAGCAATTCTCGAACAACTGTTAACATCACATGTGTTTTTATTAACATCGGGGTTTGCTTGATTATTTAATGTCTAATGCTTAACTTTCCCGTTAACTTTGTTACATAACTTTACATTTTAACTTGTTTTACTTTTACATTTTGATACAACTTTTCACCCACTTAATTGCCATTTAAACTCACCTAACATGTCCTTAACAACCTCAAAACATCATTAACCATCAATCCCCATCATTACACATCATTTCCATACCTTAAACAATGTTTTTGGTCCATACAGCCGCGAACTGTGTCCGAACCTCCAAGTTCGGACGCAAGCCGCGACCTAATACTGAAAACCATACACACGTCCGAACTTGTGTCCGGACTTCCCAAGTTCGGACACAGTTCGAGAGTAAATCCCAGATAGAAACAGTCACGTCCGAACTTGTGTCCGGACTTCCCAAGTTCGGACACAGTTCGAGAATGAGAAAATCCTTTACCCAACAGAGCCTGTCCGAACTTCCATGTCCGGACGGAAGTTCGGACACGGCAAAACATTCAATTTCCAAGTCTTTAAACACTTAACCAATTTCACCAAACTTCTCCTAAAGCCTCATAATGTTTCCTAACATCATTTGGCACATCAACACACCTTTAGCCATGTGCTAAACTCTTTAAATCACTCACCAAAACCATCTTATCATTCACAATTTCTTACAAAATTCCTAGCACTTGGGATATTTTCTCCTTAAGATTTCTAAGTGGTAGTCCACCAATAATGACCACTACACCAAGGTGTTTCCTCTACACCTTAACATCATCTCTCAACTTCTTTTTTACTCTAAATCTCTTTTACTAACTTCTTTTACAACTTCTTGAATTCTTTCTCAAACCTTACTTAAACATCATTCTCCTTATTCATCAACATTACCCAAACCTTAAACAAACTTCTTCAAGACTTTTTAATACACTCTCAAAACACACATTGAATTCCTAGAACTTCCAAGATAACACCTAAATCCTTGCATCACTCTAAATCACCTTAACACATGTTTTCTTCTCAAGTAAACATTTATTCACCTTTAACACTTCCTAGTTCACCAAGACCATTTAAAACACTTAGAACTTCTCACACATTTTCCCAAATTTGGCCATAGCTTCTCTTGTATATACTCACATCCAAACACATTTTGTTTTTACCTTATTCATTCAAAACACCTAAAATCCATCAAACACATTTTTATACACAAACTTCACACATTTAGCACTACATCACAATATAGTGCATAACTTAAATTGCTTGGCACTTAGGCCCTTAAATAACATGGCTCTTAGGCCCTTAAATAACATAACCTTAAACACTGAATTTCCCACATAAGTAATGCCTTTGACCTGCAAATACACCCAACAATACATATGCCCTTAATAAACTCCTTGAGAGCATTTTACTAGGTCATTCACCATTTGCTCTTTAGGTAGTTTTAACAAGCATTATAAGCTTATTTCTCCTAAGGCATTAAACCACATTAAGATAGCATATTTACCTCTTTTTCCTCCCAAATTTCTTTCTTGTTTCCTTGTAAAACCGGTGGGGTGTTTGGTTGTTTGTCAACTTCTAAACAATGTACAAATAATAGAATGAGTATTCAAGCATTATGCTTCATCTCATTGTAAACCCTAGTTACACATATTGTTTTAACACATTAAGGTAATTGTTTTACCTTGGAATTGGAAGAGAACTTGAATAAGTATCAAGAGAGAACTCCTCCTAGCCCTTGGAAGATTCAAATGAAGCTAAAACAAAGTCACACAAAGAGCTCCATCAATGAGTGTTTTCGGTCAAGGCAAAAACATGAAGGAAACTAGATTTTTCTTTGAGATTCCTTACCTAGAAGCAAAGGAGAGTAATAATGTGTAGAAACACAAGCTCAAGCTCCATCAATGGTGATTCTCCATGGCACCAAAATTGAGCTCTTGAAGATTTGAAAAGGTAGAAGTGTAGAGCTTGACCTAACTAAGACAAATATGGTCTTAGAATTTGATTTGGAGCATGGAGTTGGATTTGGCAAGGAAATGAAGATGGAGAAGAGAGGAGCTGTTGCAAATCGTAAATGGAGGAAAGGAGAAGGTGAAGAAACCGTGTGAAATGAAAGAAGAGAAGGAAATGAGAAGATGAGTTTGCTTTTGGAGATATTTATGTTATAAAGCAAAATAGCTACTTTACTTTAAGTTTTACTTTACTTATTTGATTTCTTTTACAACTTGGTGACTCACTCCTTGAAAAACCGGCCCCCATTTAGTTAGAAGGGTACTTTAGTCTTTATTTGTCAATTTAATTACTTATAACATTATATGTTACAAACTAGCTTATAAAAAATCACTATTCACTAAAACAAGGCACTTAGAAGTGAAATTTTGATTTCCCATTAATATAGCCACCCAAATGTGATACTATATAGTGCACATGTTAATTAAAGAGTAATGATGGACATTTAGCCATTCAAAACTCATTTACAAGACAATTTTTCAAAAACGCGCTTTAAGACTCCTTAAAGCACATTTTGTGTTTTAACTTGTTTTCAAGCTTGGTTTTCTTTGGTAATTGATTTAATATGTTCATTAACATATTTATAAAGTATAGGTATGACCATTAGGTCTTATACACATTTATCCCAAGCTTAGAGCACATTTTTGCTCATATTGACTTTAAGGTATTTTCTTGTGTTTTATTTGTTTAACTGTCCACCAGTTTCTAAGAGTTCCTAAGACTAGCCCTATCAAATCATAATTAAATGTTATCAAGTCTTGGTAGGCTCTTTGGGTCCTAACCAAGTTCACTCATAGCTTAGAGCATGTTTTTGCTCAAACTGTCTCTTAGTGCTTTATTGCACTTTACTATGTTTTAAATTGTCCACTGATGTTTCTAAGGCACTTTTTAGCCTTATATAACATAGTTTGATATTTATACCACATATCAAGGTTTGGGGTATTTCAAAGACTCATTTACAAGACAATTTTTCAAAAATGTGCTTTAAGACTTCTTAAAGCACATTTTGTGTTTTAACTTGTTTTCAAGCTTGGTTTTCTTTGGTAATGGGTTTAATAAGTTCATTAGTATATAGATGAGGTCTTGGTAAGTTCATTAGGTCTTCACCAAGTTTATCCCAAGCTTAGAGCACATTTTGGCTCTTATTGACTTTAAAGTACATTTTGTGTTTTCTTTAGTTTAAATTTGTTTACCAAGGTTTATAAGACTTTTTTTAGTCTTATTACACCCTATTTAGGTGATTAAACAACATAACTAGGTTTGGGGTATTTCAGCAGTGCCTTCCGCCATCCCCGAATGTGGCTGATGGATTTCGAGTGACTCCATTATAGTCTCTCGTAGTGATCACAATGCGCAACCAGAAAGTCGAAACGATCTGGATTCCTCCCTTTATAAGTTAGCCCTTTTTGTCAGTGACATATTAACCAATCCTTGAGTTAAGACTATAGCAGTTGACCTTCAGTTAGGTTCAATAATACCTTTAGGTCAGTTAGTCTTGTTCCAGTTTAGATGTATAAACTTCCAGTCATAAGACGTTCGCGTAAAACTAAAACACAACAAAGTTGAGCAATACAGTATACAATATCATTCACATAAAATCACAGATATCGCTCTTAAACAATTAACACAAAATGTCTGGACCTTAGGATAATCCTTAGGACATTCAGACCACACAATTAACATACCGTTCACCAAGTAACTGCTAGCTTGTCAAACTCCTGTTCAGTAGTCCCTCCCCGTACGCTGTTATTTAAACATGCAATACCGGGTAATATTAATATAACTATCATTAAATATTATAGTACTGTCACTGTAATGTTTATACTCGTTGTATAATAACTTCGTATGTCCTTTTATTTCCCCCTGTTATTTTACAGTGACTCTAGGTAGTTCAACAGTTCGTTATTTCATGTGATATTTGACATGTGATAATGAATTCCCATTGTACTGTATATCTTTATTTCAGTAATCATACCTCCATAATTATTTTTACTTATTCTTTATATCATATCCCCTGGTCATTTTATTATAACCAAAATTATTTTATAAACTTTATATTATACTCCTTAATATACCATAATACATTATATACCTAGTTTTACTTCCTTTCCTTATAAAATTACAAACCAACCTTTTTAATTCGGTATTTATATTTTATACCCAACAACTTTATAAATTATTAAATAACCGCATATAGTTTCCGGTAATTATACCTTGAACCCATTAACTTTTACAACTTACCAACAACCATATACTTTTATAATTTATTAAATACCCATATTAATTTTCGGAAATTGTAAAACAATTATATTAACTTCTATAAATAGCCAAATAACCTTATAACTTTTATAATTCACTAATTACCCACATTAACCTTTGTAATTATTAATCATCCACATTACCTTTTTAATTTACCAAATGTCCACCTTAATTTTGTAGATTACTATCTTATTATACCAATTTATATAAATTACAAATAAACCCCTTAATTTTCAGTTTTCACTTATATTTTCCTTTATTCACTTTCAAACCCAAAACTTTATATAAGTTACATATTAACTTATAAACTATAGTTTTAATATTTAATTTTCTTTAATAACAAAAAAAAAATCCACAACTTTCCTCAATTTACATTTCCGCCCCATATTAAATTCTATTTTTCATATGTACTTCCATAATTTACATATTCACCCCAAAGCTTTTATAAACTTAATATTTTATGTCATAAATCATTTTAACCCAAAGTTTTTGGTCAACACTTTGACCAAGACTTAATTTCATAATTAATACTTTAATAAACCCATAAAATCATAAGTAATTCTCGGCCATACACTATATTTTCCAATAATTACAAAATAGTCCCAAACTTTATAAAATGTCATTTTGACACTTAACTATTTATTTAAATTCACCAAAATTCATAATATTAATTCCTACCTTATATTATAACATAAATATACTAAATCAACCCCTTTGTTCTCGGCATTTATTATTAATACACTAAACTTTTCAGAATTTACATTTTAGCCACATAACTTTACAAATTAGCCATTTAAATACTTGTAGCTATTTTTGAAGCTTCCAAAATTTATAATATAAGTTAATATACTTATATATTTCTAAAATCACCCAAATAATACATATCATTCTCGGCCTTGATTTTAGTTTACCATATGGTTTTAAAACTTGATTTAAACCTTATAATAAATACATATAAATGTATATAAGCCGTATAAAACTTCTAAAAATTATGCTAATGACTTAGCATGGTTATAATCTCAAAATAGAACAAATACACCTTAGATAATTCGGTTATATTTATATGCATCCTAATTAATTTTTGTGACACATATTTTTACCTTAAGGTAATAATCTTACCTTATATGTTATAATTATTTTCTTGACATATAACCCACAATATTTTCGGCCATAATTTATCTAGAGGGTTATATAATTTTTTTATACCAAAGTTTGAAGCTTAAATCTAGCTTAAACTTAATAAACCTTAATTATGTAAACTTACTCCTTAAATCAAGACAATTCTTGTACTTGATTTTCTCCTTGAATTCCAAGCTCTCCAAATGCTATCTTGATGAATAATTTTTGGCTCCTTAAATATATTTAGGAGATCCATTTGTTATACTTCTAACAAGGATTTACAAATAATATTTGAAGTAATTTTTTACGAGAGTTTACCTTAGGAATTTATCAAGGTATTTTTGATACACCTTGTGATGATTGTAGATCCAAGTTTCCTTCATGAAACAATGAAGAGAATATAGGTTTAGAAACTCTAGAATTCGGCACTAATTATAGACACCATATGGAGGAAGATAAGGATCACCATATCTTACCGAAATTTCCAGATTGCGCACTCTCTGCGGTTATTGTCACCCAGAACTGAAATGACCATGAAAACTAATTATCCTTATATGGTTGGAAAGCTAATTCAAAGAGGAACAACTTTGGTGTTGAGAAGATTTTGAGAAAACGTACGGAAAATTCAGAATAACTCCCGAACTGAGACCTATTGAACAGATTCTCTGCTGTGAACCACTTCGCCTTCTTTTGTTCACCCAGAACTGAATACACCATGAAAATTAATGATCTTTATATGTATGGAAAGCTAATTCGAAGAGGAACAAGTTTTATGTTGGGAAGATTTCGAGATAACTTACTGAAAATTCCAGAATCTCTCCCGAAGTCAGACCTCTTGAACAGATCTACTACTTGATTCTTGTTTTGTAGAATTTGCTAGGAATTTTGACATAAAATGGAGTTAGAACTTAAACCTCCATTGTTGGAGCTTGAAGCTAGGATAGAAGAAGAAAAGAGAGGATGAGCAACTTACCAACCGGCCATGGAGAATGGCAAAGGAGAATGAAGCCTACACTCACGTATGAGTAAGGCAAGGAAAGAAAGGAATCAACTTTGAATTATTTTGACACAATTATTGTTTAATTGATTAGTCTTTCTTTTCTATAATTGCTTTCATTATTGGCTCTAAAAAGTCTCTCAATTGGCTGCACATTTTGGCCATGTGACAAAAGACAATGGAGTCTTTGATTGACAGTGGAGACTAGAAGACAATGGAGACTAGAAGACAATGAGAAAGGTTAGTGCATGTTTTCTTTTGAATTTTCTACATTGAATTTTCTTTGTTCTCCTTTGAATCTTACGTATTATATGAGCATATAGAGGATTGATTGATTTGTCAATTACAACATAGGAACATGGCTATATTGGTAGGTATTATACTTTGAATTTATAAGGCAAATCATGGTCTCCTTTTGCTTGTTGAAATCGTCACATGTGAGTAGTATAGGACAATTGATTTCTTTGTCTATCTTTAACCATGAATAATGCTTGATTTGGTATATGTTTTATTGACTACTTTATAGCAATAATTCCCTCCTCTTCTGAATGGAAATCGACAGCACCAAGCAAGTAACATGGGTGTTTTGTTTGATTCTTATTCAACTTGCAAAAGTAGATTCGTGTTGTTATAATTATTTGCTTTTCATTTCTTTCTTAATCTTATACTAATCTTCTTGCTTTTGTCTTGAAGGTTATACGGTTGTGAGGAGCTTCATTTAACAGATTATATTTGTTACATTAAGATATATCACATGCTAGATGAGTCATTATCTACTAAGACAATATTTGTTTGCAAAAACTAGCCAATTATGGCATATATTGACACATGGTATAGGGCTCATGTGGGATTAATTTTTCCTTTGATTTTTGTTACACTATATTGTACTAAGACCATACTAATATGTGTAATAGGTTCCAGCATTTAATTGGTACATTTATACTATGGTAAAAGATGAAACTTTAAGGTAAAAATGCTGATTTTAGGTACCTTTTTGTTTAAAAATCGCCCCACTTGTGCTATGAATTTAGCACTGCCATTAATTGATTTAGATGGTAAATTTATCCACTTTTAAGTTTATCAACTCGTGGCTCCTCAAAAACTTCAAGGCAATTGCGTAAAACGCATTTTCGTGACACCCGAAGGTGCATTTTTGTGCTTTAAGGATTTTTTGGGAATTAATTAGTCTCTATGACTTCCAAGTGTTTATGGACATTGTTTATAGTCAATAATAATATATTAAGGTGTTACATTGAGTTATATGGGGTTATATAAACTCATAACACAATTTTCGGGCTACCCGGCAAAAAGGAGCGTTAAGAAACTCCCCCGAGTATTTTGTCTTTAACTGAGAATTTATCTTGAGTACTTTGTCTTAAATGTTCATTAAGGTGTTATTATGCATTTTGAATGAGGTGTAATGCTTTACTTTATTTAATAAGGTATTTCCGGAACTTTTGGGCCTTAAGGGGCTTTAAGGAAATTCTCGGGCATTTCGTATTTTTACTCAGTTCTAACTGAGGACTTGTGTTTAAAAGGTCATATAATGATCCTTTATTAACTTCATATGAAGTTTATAACTTATATAACTTGTTTAGCTTAAGGTCGGGCTTTAGCGCACGTTTTTGACCTTAAGGAGTTTAGGTGCATTTTTAACGCCCAAGTGTTTATATACTTTCTTAGGGTTTCATAATCCCCCAAATAATATTTATAATTCCTCAAATAATATTTATTTACTTATATTTAATTATTTAAATGCTAAGGGTATTTCAGTCTACCCCCCTTAAAAGGACTTTGTCCCGAAGTCATAACTTACATGTGTTCATCCTATGGAATCAAGTTCCTCTTATCTATTCCCTGTATACCTATCATTCCAGGGTGTCAATATTATATTGACATCTCTATATTTCATCACTACTTTGAGTGTATATAATTCCTATAGACAGATATTCTTTATTCGTGATAATAATATATCACAGCATAATAACTTAATAAATGCTGTAAAACGATGCGTATTCCAACTTCCTAGCTATCCCCCCGGTCATCACTGCACAATTGCAATACCAAATCCTCAGTCCTACAGAGTGCAGAGGCGTAACCCTTGGCAGTGAATCTCTTGTGTGATTGTAGGAATAAATATAAATATACTGTAAAGTAATTAAGTGTTTCATAAACATCTGTTACATAGAATACAACCATAACTTATTCAAGTGTCACAGGACACAACAATAACCATACAAGTGTCTCGCAGGACATATCATTGATAACCAACCATTGTCACATAGGACATATCAACAACCATTTAACCAATTGCACACATGCGCAACAATCAAACACAAATAACCATACACAAAACCAATATAGACTGCAAATATGCAAGTCGCATGTGGTGCTCTACCCCCCTTAAAAAGGGTTACGCCCACGTACCCCACAAGTATACACAAAACTATAAGAAAGTGACGTATACTTGTCTCGCATGGAGTCTTCTAACGCCCATGTCGCCTCACTAGTGCAGAAAATGTTTTTTACCACGGTTATTTTGCTCATATACCACGGTTAGAGACCGTGGTTTATACTCGCGTGGTATATCAGAAAATTCACATAAACCACGGTTCCAAACCGTCGTTTAAAAGACGCATTATAAACCACGGTTTGTAAAACCGTCGTTTAAAGCCCGTTGTGGCGCGGGAATCAGACGACTTATACCACGGTTGGGACGGAAACCGTGGTATTTAATGTCGTTCCATTGGGTTTTATACGACGGTTCGGGTAGTTAACCGTGGTATATGAGTACTTTATACGACGGTTCGTTAATAAACCGTGGTTTATACTCGCTGACTTCTGAGTTTTAAACCACGGTTTTACGTGAACCGTGGTTTTTTTTTTAGTTTTTTTTGTTTTTTTAGCATCCACCACATATGTTTTCCAACACAACCCAATTTACAATCGTATATACAACCTGTACAGGGCATCCAACTGGTATTGCCCTTTGATAACCAACCACACTATGACCATAAACCAAGTTGCCAGTTTGAATTGCAACATTGAAAACGAATTGCAAACAAACCCATTCAAACTTTCAAAAATAAGAGAGAGTTGAACTTTACAAACTTTGAGAGTTGCTTCAGCAAAAACAAAAGTCTAAGTCTAACTACGTACACTAGGATATAAGATCTAAGAAACACTCAAGTAATTTTTACACCAAAACTGCGATAAATGATCTCTTACAAAGTCGAGATCCCCTTTGGAATACGTGCTCCCTGCTTGTGTGAAATAAGAAACGATCTGTCCATAAAAAGAAACTGATCATTAGTACACAATTTTATTTAAAATGCAATAACTTTAACTGAAACTTTGATTGGTATGGGTTACCTTGTCATCATCCGTAAGCGTGTCAATATTTTGTACCATCTCGAACATGTACCGCATCACATAATAGCCACAGCTTTTTGAATCAGGCTGTTGAGGACACTGTCATCACACCATCCATGGATTACCAACTTTAGACAGATCAAAAAATTAAACGTTTAACTTTAATACAAAAATGCATAAATTAAATGATTACTTACAAGTATGTAGTGGAAGTCCAAGATGGAGAATGGTTTCTTTTCATCACTTAAACCAAGCTTATGGCCCCTGCATAAATACAACATTTTAAAATGAAGCCATTTATTGTCAATAATCTAGGACAAGCTTAAAATAAATACAGAATGCATTAAATTTTGAATACTCACTCCTTCAAATATTTCTCTACAGCGATCTCTCGAAGGTCATCAGGGCCGCCCAATGGGTCTAGTATCAATAAGCAGTTGGTGTCGATACACAACACCAACAACATCCAATGATTGCTGCCACAGATAAAACAAAGAATGTTTTGTAGAACAATTATTAAATATCACAATTAGGAAGCAAAAAATTCTAGTTATTGTGTACTTACATCTGATGATATGGGATCAGCAAATATTTGCTTCCTCTTCGCACCGCAGTACAAAATCCTTGCCTCACATGCTGTACACATCCTTGCTCATCCAATGCGGCCTGATTTGCTGACATCAATTGCGGACACAAGAAAGAGAGGGCAGATAATCTCTTGCTCGCTAGCAGTCTACTAGTCAAACACCTAAACAACATTTTTTCATAAGATATGTTAAATAGCTTAAAAAAAAGAAAGATAATGTAATAATTTGAAAGATACTTACACACAATAGGCCTGAATCACAGAGATGTTAAGCAGGTCTCCCATCAAAAATTCTCGTAGATCGCTCACGGTAATCATCAGATCTCTGGGCTCAGAGGAGTGGAAAACATGCTTAGACACTTTCATGTTGAAGTTGGTGACAGACTGCGGCCTCGTCATGAAAAAGTCATACAACATTTTTTGTTTGACTGTCAACTTCTTCAGATACTTAGGTGTCAGAATGGGGGATCTCCTAGGAGTCATATCGAAAGGTTTCACCACTTCCTTTCTCACCCTTTGACTCTCCTCACTTGATTTCACAACTTCCTTCCCCTTATCCACTTTCCTCTTCTTAACCGGTCTTAATTCCTTATCAATCTAATAGTATACAAAATTTAAATAATAAACATATCAGTCAACAGTCAAGTTAAAAACTAAACAGTAAGCATGTAATTAAATAGTTTACCTTGTCACTACTGACATCAATGAGAGAATATGGCCATGGAACAACTGAAGATTTTGCTTGACCTATTTTACTCCACTCATTCCACTCCAACGGAAGGGGAGAGTCCTCATGACCTTGCAGAATATCGTCTACCATCACACGAGCGTGGAGAGGTGGGATGACCTTGAAATGTACTACAGTGTTCGGTCCGGTCTGTAAAACCCGACCGAATGCAACATGCACAGTCCCACCATCCAACACTTGAAACAGATGACATGATTTAGCCATCTACATCAACTCACAACAGTAAGCAAGCTAATAAAATTATATTGTTTTAAAAGTAATGTTAAAATAACTAAGGAGGAAAAAAGAACAAACCGAAAGGTTTTGATAAGGAAATGTGTCTCTGGTAGGAGAAGAAGGTGCAGGATGATCGACCATCGATGTATCCGCCGTCGTGGTAGGAGCAGACGTCGGTGTAGGATCATCGACAGTATCCGCCGTCGTGGTAGGAGCAGACGTCGGTCTAGCAGTAGGTGCCGGTGTAGGAGACACGGACCACTATCGATGTATTCGCCGTCGCGGTAGGAGTAGACACCGGTGTAGGAGTAGTAGGTGTCGGTGTAGGAGCATGCACCTGGCCCAATACTAAAGCCTCAAGTCTTCGCAGGCGCTCCTCGTAGGCTTGACGCTCCTCAGCGTGGCGTCTTTCCGACTCAGCGTGACGTCTTTCCGACTCCTCCAACCGCTCATGCACCCGTTCATCCACCATTCTCTCTATCATTTCAGCCTGTGGTACTCTCGATCGAGACGTAGGAAACACGTCTTTTTGGCGAACTTCCCCTCCAAGCCCCCGCACTCGCCCTGGATGATCCTTTTGCCCAAGGGCCTTATTCAGTGGATCATCCTGAGACGGAGGGGCCGGAACCATCTCCCATCGCTCAGTCGAGCCAGACTATTTTAAATTAACAAAAATATTAGAAATGAACTTATTAATTAGTAAACAACAACTCTTAAATATATATACTTACAATCTTGGACGCCAACTCAGCAGTCTCGCTCTGCGGGAACACACACATACACCCCCTCGTCATTTTCACCATTCGACCCAGCATAAATGTCTGCACTCTACTTGCATCGTCAACATCATCAATAACTGACTGAGTGCCGTCTT